>JASDQU010738089.1:0-21318 GCA_032191745.1 Picea mariana | reverse complement strand
GGGGGGGCCTTGCGCTTACCTCCACTGCTGATCAGCTTCCTGAATGAGTCCTCATCAGAGATCAGAGGGGGAGGGGCCAAATCCCCACCCCCAGGGCCACCCATGGCTACTGCTAAATGCTGAAAAGCTCCTCCAAACCCTAATCGCTCCTCCTAAGCATGAACGCACATAGAGTTTTTATCTTTCCACATAATTTGATGTTTTTTGAGTTAATACATTATTATAATGTATTTGTAATATATTAATATTTTAATAATGTATAGATACTTTTTTAATGTATTAATTTTGTAATATTAATATTTTAATATCAATATTTATGTTTTTATTTATAAAATATTTAATACATTAATGTATTTAATGTATTAATACATTAACGTTTTAATACATTAATGTATTAATAATGGTTTACTAATGTATTAATGTATTAATAGTGCTTTAGTGTATTAATAATCTTTAATGTATTAATGCATTAATGTATTTAATGTATTAATGTATTTAATACATTAATACATTAATGTATTTAATACATTAATGTATTTAATACATTTAATACATTTATGTATTTAATACATTTATGTATTTAATACATTAATGTATTAATGCATTAATGTTATTTCAGGTATGTCCGTCGTTAATTAGAAACAACCACTTTTATATAAATCATTGTTTATGAAGTAAAACATGATTCCATACATTTCATTGTGACTAACATTGCATTATGATGAACATTTCCCGATGTCGCATTTTGATGAACATTTCCCAACGTCACAATGTGACAACCATTTTCCAATGTCATGGGCATTGTCCAACGTCACATTGTGATGAACAACTCTCAATATAATTTTCCATTGTCATAAACATTTATGGTTGTCGCAATGCAACAAACTATATATATATATATATATATATATATATATATATATATATATATATATATATATATATATATATATATTGTACATCAGGAATAGTCATTGTCATGGTTATCATCAATTGGAGTTAACTATCGTGATGGTGAAGCATACACTATCACTCTGAACCATCATCATTATCATGGTGATGGTGATGGTGATGGTCAATGTTTTCTATTTATGTAATAATGTATTATTAATGTATTTGTACTTCATTACATCAATATATTAATGTACTATGAAAAATTAAATATTTTTTTCATGTTTTAATGATTTATTAGTGTATTAATTAACAATATGTTATTAATACTTTATTAATTTTTTAATATTTTATTAATGTATTATTTCATAATGTATAAATATTTTATCAATACATTAATTTATTAATTAAGAATATATAAATATATTAACTATAATATATTTAAACACAATAATAATGACTTAATATACTATTATAATTTATTACTTAATGTATTTGTTAGTGTTTTATTAATACATTAATTAATAATCTATAAATATGTTATTTATTAAATATTTTAACATAATAATAATGAGTTAATACATTATTATAATATATTAATTTGGGTGATATATTATTAAAGTATTGATGTATCCTTATTTTATTGTATATAGTAATAATATCTCTCTGGAGTTTTGAAAGGGAATAATATTTCTCTGCGGTTTTGAACGGAAATAATATTTCTTCACGGTTTTGAACGAGAATACTACTTCTCTGCGGTTTTGAAATTAATATTTCTGGACAATTTGGAACGGGCATACTAGATCTCTCCGGTTTTGAATGGGAATAATATTTTTTTTTCTAAGATTATATATCTAGGGTTTTGAACATGAATAATACTTCTTTGTTTATTTATTTTTTAGGAGATATGTTATTTCTAAGATTATATATCTAAGGTTTTGAGCGTGAATAATATTTGTAGTTTTTACCCTTTTTACCCAGAATAATCTCTGTAGTTTCTATGGACTTCTCTGTCGTTTTCAAAAATTATTTTTTGGCTTCTTCAAAGGGTTGAGCATTTGGACATCAAAAATGAGGTGAGCATTTGGACATCAAAAATGAGGTGAGTCACTTTTTACTTTGATTCAATTTTAATTTTACGTAAAGAGATTTAAATATGTTTTATTTATTTTTTAATTTTAAGTTTTAGAAGTAAAAGTTGATTTGAGAGATAAAGTCAATCCATAATAATAATTGTTACATCTTTTTTCTCTTCTTTTCAATGTGAACACTCCACCACCTATTCCAAAAACTCACCCTAACAAGGGGAGGCCCCCCAAAGTCACCTTAGATATCCTTTATGATTACATAGAATCAGTAGAAAAAAAAAGAGAAGAGAGAGATGCCAAAATCCAAATAGAGTTAGAAACATTAGAAAAAAGGAGTGAAGAAAGAGACATAAAACTCAAAATAGAGCTAGAGGCAATGACGGATAAAAAAATTAAAGATACCATTCAAACTCAAATAGAGGATAGATTCTTAGGGTTAAGAGTGAATTGCACACAATGAAGGATAGAATTCAAGAAATGGAAAAACATAAACAATCAACCCAGGAAGGAGGGGTTGAAGAAAATCACAACTTGAGAGATAGGATAAAAGAGCTAGAAGAAAAACTAACCAACAATTTGACCCTCTGTAATATGGAAAACAAATTGGATATCAAACCCATCAAAGAGGAAATAAATAAGCTAATCGAATTGGACCATGAACGTAACAAAAGAACAACAAGAGAATGATATGCTAGCAATAGTAAAAGAAGAATTTAAAAATAAATCACAAATTGATACAACATACCTCATAGAAGCAAAGAGGCTAGGAAAAATAATTGATCACAAAGATAGGTTGATCTGTGTCAAAGTAAGTTGTAATTACCATAAATATAGCATAATTAGTAAATCTTCGAGCTTAAAAGGGTCCATAATATTTATAAATGAAGACCTCGTTCTTGAAGACCAAGTTGAATTAAGGAAGGAGGTTCAAAAGGTAAAAGAAGACAGGAAAGAAGAAAAATGAGCAATAATTAGAAATCGAAAACCTATTGTTAGCAATAGAGACGAGAAGAATAATAATAAATAGGAATTTGGGACACTTGGGATCCTTTTTTGGAATTGTTGTGGCTTTCCATGGTGAAAAGGTCCTATGATAACTTTGATCCCGAGTGGTATTGATATTATCTGTCTAGCTGAAACTTGGGAGCATGAGGAGTCTAAGGTCCCTAACATGGAAGGATTTGTCTTGTGGTCGGCATGGAACAAAAAATCCCACCGTAGAGGGATAGGAGACATACCTTGTTATATTAGAAAAATAATTTCAAATCACATTCAATTTCATAAGATTGGCCTTCTTAATCAATACATTTGGATAGAAATTTCAGACACCAATGCTAATAAGATGTATATAGTAATTTGTTATTTTGCACCTATTAATTCTACTTTTTATAAGAAAAATAATCTAGATAAAAATTGTCACTATAATAATTTAGAACAAGATATTTATAATCTGAAAAATGAAGGTAATATCCTCCTGCTAGGAGACTTTAATGTTAAGACTGCAACTAAACAAGCTACTCTTTTAAGTGATCACTCCAACCATAATCCTTTATGGCTAGATGAGGACCTTGTTTTATCTAATAGCTACAAAAGAAGCTCTGAAGACCTAATTGAGAATTTGTTTGGTACTGAGTTGGTCAAGATCTGCAACTCTCAAGACCTAATAATTTGGAATGGAGTAATGAAGTGGCCAAACTCCAACCAAATGACCTGTATTCATGGTCTAAGTAGTAGTGTTGTAGATTATGTGATATCTGATATNAGACTTTAATGTTAAGACTGCAACTAAACAAGCTACTCTTTTAAGTGATCACTCCAACCATAATCCTTTATGGCTAGATGAGGACCTTGTTTTATCTAATAGCTACAAAAGAAGCTCTGAAGACCTAATTGAGAATTTGTTTGGTACTGAGTTGGTCAAGCTCTGCAACTCTCAAGACCTAATAATTTGGAATGGAGTAATGAAGTGGCCAAACTCCAACCAAATGACCTGTATTCATGGTCTAAGTAGTAGTGTTGTAGATTATGTGATATCTGATATCCTCGTTTCTAACCAAATAGCAACTTTTTGCCTTTTAAATGACCATGAGACTCACTCTGATCATAAACCTTTAACCCTAACTCTAAAATTTTCCATGCATAGGAGCACCATTGAAGAGAATTATGATAATCAAAGGAATTTGCGCTTTGACAAAAGTAAAGTTGACATTTTCTTAAAGGATTTAAATAGTAAATTAAAACTCCTAGCTTATAAGGACAACATCGAAAAATTCTATCATAATTTTACAACTACCCTTCCCACTTCCATTAACAAGTTCTCTTTCGAGGTGTCCGATAAAAAACATAATAGAACAACCAACCCTTGGTATGATAAAGAATGTAAAATTGCTAGGAAATTCATTAGGGATTCTCCTAATGAGCCCTTAAAACTCGATAATATCAATATGTACAAAGCCCTAATTAAAAGGAAAAAAAGATACTATATCAATAAAAGGCAAGAACAACTTTCACAACTATACAAGTTGGATCCTAAGAAGTTCTGGAGCCAAATTATAAAACGCAATACTAAAGAAAATAATAGGATTCCCTTAATGGAATGGAATTCCTACCTTAAAAGTCTTTACAAGTTCTCTAATTCCATGGACACCATTCCTATTGTCCCTACAAAGGAAGAAGTTTTTTCTTTAGATGACATAGAGTTCGGGGTTAAGTGGCTCGCAACTGGGAAAGCTAAGGACATTGAAGGCTACCAATCTAAATTTTTTAAAATTGGAGGGCCAATCCTTATCCCTCACATATGCAAGCTCTTCAATTTAGCAGTCCAGCAGGGCTTCCCTAAACCTTGGATGCAAAGCCTCATTGTTCCTATTTTTAAAAATGTGGATAAAACATTCCCTCTAATTATAAGACCATTATGATTAGCCCGATTTTAGCCAAGCTTTATGGAGTTATTTTGGAAATGAAGATTAGCATTTGGCTATAAAGTCACAGTAAAAGAGATAAAGGCCAGGTCGGGTTTAGCAGATATCATTCCACTGTGGACCATCTTGTTACCTTTAGGATCATTGCAGAGGAGTTCCACAATACTAAAACAATTCTTTGTTTTTGTTTTGTTGACTTTAGAAAAGCTTTTGACATGGTTTCTAGGAAAAACCTTTGGAATAGGTTGGAAGAGATAAAAGTTCCTCTCGAGTTGAGGGCTGCTGCAATAAGGATGTATGAGAATGTTATTGATAAGTTTAAAACACTAAGGGATGGTCAAAAGAGATTAACTTCAATATCATAGTAAAACAAGGTTCTCCCTTGTCCCCTACCCTTTTTGGCATATACATTGATAAATTAGAAGAATGATTGGAAAAAACAGGTTGTGTTGGCCCTAATCTCACAGGTATAGTTATCAATCTTGTTCTTTATGCTGATGATATCGTTCTTATGGCAAGGAGTCCTCGTGATCTTGAAAACCAACTAAGAATTCTCAACGATTTTTGCTCCAATATGGGTATGACTGTTAATACTGATAAGACTAAGGTCATGATTATTAAATTCAATAAGATCCCTTATGATACCTTGGTATATGACAACAACAACTTGGAGGAAGTGAATTCATACAAATATATTGGAATTGATATTCACCACAAGATTAATTGGAATTATAGCATTGAGAAAAAGATTATTGGGGGATGGAAATCTTATTATGGGTTTGAAAACAATTGTAAATCAACTGAACTTTGGAGTTGGGATAAGAAGAAACTCCTCTTTGAGACTCTTGCTACACCAATTATTCTTTATGGATGTGAAGTCTGGGGCTATAGTATCTCTAGTGAATCCCGGAGAAAGAAAGAGAAAATACAAATTTTTTATAATCTATAATCTCAAAATTAAAGGAAATATGTCCTGTCCCATCCTCCTCGAAGAAACAAGCCTCTCCCCCATTGAGAGCATGGCTATGACTAGATACCTAATGTATAATAATAACTTAAACACCATGGAAGAGAATAGGCTACCTAAAATTTCTTCCAAATCAAGTCGTAACCACCATCGACTCAAGCGAGGATGGGATAAAGACGCCTGGTCTTGGCTAAACTACTGAGGAATCATGGAAGAAACCATTTTGCAGAATAACGATACTATTAAAAAAAATGTCAAATCAAAATTTAAGAAAAAAATGTGGTGTGATAAAGAGTTAGAGGGAAAAAGAAAATTAAGGTATTATAAAGATGTAATCAACCCTAATCTAGAAGATCAAAATTATCTATCTGTTTTGCCAAGTGTAAAGAAAAAAATAAGCATTGCTATGATAAGAACAAATTCTCACGAGCTCCATAGTGAAACTGGGTGTTGGTCAATTCCTAAAACGCCATGGGATGAAAGAGTGTGTCACCTTTGTGACACTAAGAAGGTTGAAGATGAAAAACACTTTCTCTTAGATTGTCCAGCCTATACCCATATTAGATCTCATTTTCTAAATATTAATCACACTACCAACCTTCCTAACCGCTTAACTCAACAAAAGTATGGTGATCTTGGAAAGCTTCTCTTAATGCTTTTCGAGCACTGAAACAAAATTCTAAAGAATCACAAGTAATCACTTACCCTCTTAATGTCTGAGAGACCAATTAGGTCTTAGTGGACGTTAATCATCATCATCATCATTACCTTATTAATTAATGTATTACTTTATTATTGTATAAATATTTTATTAATGTATTAGTACTTTAATATAATAGTTTTAATATAATAATTTAATGTATTTTTTATTACTTTAATACATTTTTAATGTATTAATGTTTTATTAATGTATTACCTTTTGAATGTGTTACTTTATTATTGTATAATAATGTATTAATAATAATAATATATTATTATTTTATAACAATGTATTACTTTAACATTAATACTGTATTAATAAGGTAAGATATTAATAATACATTATTAAAGTATGAGTTAATATACTATTATAATTTATTGGGTAATGTATTTGTTAGTGTTTTATTAATACATTTTAATAATGAGTTAATACATTATTATAATGTATCATAATATATTAATATTTTAATAATGTATAGTTTTTTTTCAATGTATTAATGTTTTAATATCAATATTTATGTTTTTATTTATAAAATATTTAATACATTAATGTATAAATAAACTAATAATGCTTTATTAAATGTATTAATATATTTAATACATTAATAATACTGTATTAATACATTAATAAGGTAAAATATTAATAATACATTATTAAAGTATGAGTTAATATACTTTTATAATTTATTAGGTAATGCATTTGTTAGTGTTTTATTAATACATTTATAATAATGAGTTAATACATTATTATAATGTATTAGTAATATATTAATATTTTAATAATGTATAGATACTTTTTTAATGTATTACTTATGTAATATTAATGTTTTAATATCAATATTTATGTTTTTATTTATAAAATATTTAATACATTAATGTATTTAATATATTTAGTATATTAATGTATTAGTACATTAATGTTTTAATACATTAATGTATTAATAATGGTTTACTAATGTATTAGTGTATTAATACATTAATGTATTAATAATGTATTAATGTATTAATAATGCTTTAGTGTATTAATATTCTTTAATGTATTAATGAATTTAATACATTAGTATATTAATGCATTAATGTATTTAATCCATTTAATACATTAATGTATTTGATTTATTTAATGTATTTAATACATTAATGTATTAATGCATTAATGTTATTTCAATTATGTCTACGGTCAACTGATAATAATAATACATTATACATTAATAATACTGTATTAATACATTAATAAGGTAAAATATTAATAATACATTATTAAAGTATGAGTTAATATACTTTTATAATTTATTAGGTAATGCATTTGTTAGTGTTTTATTAATACATTTATAATAATGAGTTAATACATTATTATAATGTATTAGTAATATATTAATATTTTAATAATGTATAGATACTTTTTTAATGTATTACTTATGTAATATTAATGTTTTAATATCAATATTTATGTTTTTATTTATAAAATATTTAATACATTAATGTATTTAATATATTTAGTATATTAATGTATTAGTACATTAATGTTTTAATACATTAATGTATTAATAATGGTTTACTAATGTATTAGTGTATTAATACATTAATGTATTAATAATGTATTAATGTATTAATAATGCTTTAGTGTATTAATATTCTTTAATGTATTAATGAATTTAATACATTAGTATATTAATGCATTAATGTATTTAATCCATTTAATACATTAATGTATTTGATTTATTTAATGTATTTAATACATTAATGTATTAATGCATTAATGTTATTTCAATTATGTCTACGGTCAACTAGCAACAACCACTTTTTACATAAAAGTGGTTGTTGCGAGTATCAAAATATTTTACTCAAAGTGACGATTGAAATATTTTATTTATTATTCACAATGATTTTTTTTTTATTAACATTTTTTTAAATCACATGTCAACTCCATATTAAAACATTGAAAGAATTACACATTTCCATAAGAAGTAGAATAATTTTTACTTTCAATTACTCTCACTCTCTTTGAGTCTATTTCTTTATAAAAAAATTGATATAGAATTGTTTATCTTAAGATGTATCTTGAAATATTTCATTTATGGTTGACATTGAAACAATTTTTTTGTTATTAATATTTTTTTTAAATGCTAAGTGTGTACTCCTTGTTAAGCATGGAAGGAATTGCACATCTTCCTTATAATGGATTATAGAAAGTGTATTTCACCACAATGAAACCAAACATTATCCATAAATATAATTTAACATCATACTCGAACTCAAGGGACTTTCTTCTTTTAATTTATTATAGAGAAAAAATATTTACAAAAAATATAAAAATACAATTTAAAAAAATTATATCATTTATTGTATGTTAAATTAATATTCATTTAACTCTATCTTTCTTCATTTTCCACCGGCTCTCCTATTATTTTGGTATTCCAAGCCTTCATGCTGTGGGCATTCTCCCCTTTGTCCACCGGCTTCCATCCCTCTGTTGGTTACCCTCTTCAGTTTTCACGTCACCAACGTTGTGCCTATAGCTTGTTCTTATATGGATCTGTAACATCCCCGACCATCCATGCCTGACCATGCTATGCCAGAGAAATCTTATTGTTCTCTCTGCGGAACATACTGTAACATACCCAACATCCAACTGAGCTATGCCACATAAAGTTTTCCAACTGCATGCAATTAAAATATACACACACAGAATTCTTGTGGAAGCTATATATATATAATGTAAACATACAAATACATTTGTAAATACACAGGTTCACACTGAAATAAAAGTAAACATATACATGCAGCATATACAGGAAATACCCATAAATATAAACACAGGTATAAACACACATATGATAACCCATAAAAATAAACATGTAATAACAATGCAACAAGTAAATTTATCACACAATTAGCACTTAATTTGGTATGAATGTCACCAACTGCATGCATAACTTCCACGAACCTCCCAGCCTTATACAACATTGTTCATCACTCTCAATAGTGAGTCACCCCCGAGCTAGGACTAAACTCCACATGGGTAAATGGATTCCTAACCAGGCTAAAGACTCATAGATAGCAGGAAAGACTCTGTCTCAGGTGCCAAGTCAAACTAATAGCCTATAGTCCCTCATTCCCCACATACCTATCCCACCGAAGAATTGTGCTCCTTCTCTGCTCAACAGTCCTTCGGCTGCCCCACTTCCCTTCCAGGGCTTCAACAACAGGTTGGAAAGAATGTCTCAGATCCCTTTAGCTGTAGTTTGGCACCTTCAGGAAATTAATTCCCAACAATTCTCTCACCTAGACAAAAATTGCTTACAGGCCTGACAACCCGCCTCTTCAATATCCCACGAACCTGACAACCTATCTCTTAGTCATCCCATGGGCATGAAGACTCGTTTCTTCAGTCCAACTCCCAAGATAACCAACTACACATATATATAAGGCCATGGATACAAGCTCAGGTACAATGACAGGAAGTATGAAGGATAGCTTACTGCGTGAGTGAAAGATCATGGTATGGATGCATGGATGATTCCCTGATGCAAGGAATGATAGTCTGAATGATGGAAAAATATTGATGGAAAGAATCATGAAAAATATGATAAAATGAACTAAGTCCCAATAATAGGTATGCATGTCCCCAACTTGAAACTTGTCATGTTGGGAGCTACTTTGGCTCACTTGTCCCCAACTTTGGAACTTAGGATAAAATAATTATCCATACTTTATGATTTCATAAATATTAATATAATATTCATTTTTTGTTTAAGCTTCTAGCTTAGCCCTTTTCCTTAACTTTTAGGTCCGTCTTTTTCCCTAAACAGTAGATTTTAGTCCCCCATCTCTTTTATCGTGGTCGGTTTGCGTGTAGTGATATATTTTATTTAATGCTGAGACATTTACAAAAGTAGGTGCATTGGCCTTTAACATCTAGGCTCTCCGACCTAATCAAAACATAAGCATCCTAGCCTATAATAACGGCTCACCATCCCATAAAGAACAACATATACACAAAAGGCTCCCTAGCCTCAAGATCACGTGCACTTAAGTTGCTACAAGTGGTATCCAAGAATGTGCACACTTCATCATTTTACTGTGTAGTACATGTGTGCACTATGCCATGAAAGGTGCATACAAAATGATATCAAACAACTCACCATCTTCAGTATATTTTCATTTACATTTACATTCGGGTTCAACCTAGGGATATTACAATCCCATCCCCTTATTTATTCACTGTCGTCATTGCATCATGTATACATATACAACAAAATTTTCAAAAAATTCTCAGTGCATTTTATACCATGTACCATTCAAATTCTTTAAAATATCCAAGATTTAGCTATTGAAAGTTTGTTATCCATCTGGTGCTCTACTTTCTAGCACCAATTCTAGTACTCATACTGCAACTTGAAGTCAATTGCTCTATTCCATAGAGCTACTTTAGGAAATAAATTAGCTCATTTTTCCTTATTACATGCTTCAATTAAACTTCATTGAAGAAACAACCGGTTGTAGATCCATGATATTCTACCATCCTTAGATATCAGTGTTGATAAATTCTCAGTAGCATACCACTCTTGAGCATGGTTATGACTCCATCAGGGCAATGGCTTCGCAAGATAACCACGAACCACAATCAATATCTTCATATTCTAGGCCAATGTACCAAACGTCAACAACACTCCAACCAATGGTCTCTCTTCCCCACATTCCTGTACAATCCAAGGTAGTATGCACCTTCACTGTCCAACAATTCATCAATTGCTCAACTACCCTTCCAGGGCTCCAGTATAGGCCGTACAAGAAGTCTCAGAGCACCGTGGTTCCAGGAGTTCCAACTTTAATCATTATCATCTCACTTGCATCATACACATGCAGTTATCATGAGAGAGAATTATAAAAATTCAATTTTATAAATCCAATTAATTTCATAAGGCATTCGACTTTTTCCCAAAGTATGAAATTCTATTCCATAATTTTATTTTATTTTCATCATTGTTGGAATAATAGAATATAGTTTTCCTTATGGATTTCCGCAAACACCATGTTAAATACCGTCTTTCCCGCAAATGATTATATATTATATACAACAAACAGATTGTCATTATTTTCTTTACATCATAATTCTACATGTACAACACCTTATGCCATGATCTTAGAATTGCATGTACCTAGCAATTCAATCAAAATTACAAATCAATTTAACCAAATAGAATGACTCATCATTCTATTCATATGCATGTTCATAATTAATAACAGTAAGTTCATTTCTTGAATTTTCTGAACAAGAAATTTTATGTAGTCACTATTCCTGTGATCACCTCACTTGAAAATTTCTTGTTGCAATGTTTAACAGTTCCTGAAATGTTCTCAACTTCATGAGTTAGCAACATTTCAACCATTAGTATAATTATTTGCATGCAAAAACATATATACATGCACTCACAAAATTCATTCAGCAAAATGCATTTAAGTATATGATTCCATCATGTATGAGTGCAACTATGCCACTTACCAAGCATGATTGCAACTTTGAATTCCTACTTGTTCAATGCAGTTTTTCATTGATTTTCAGAATGATCTTTATCTAAGTCATGTATCTCACCATCCATAAATTGGAAATCTGGCCAATGTCTTGAGACATCTCCACACACTTCCCATTGTCTTCACAATTACTTGGATGCCTTCCTTTTCAACCCGAACAATATACCAAGAATACAATTTTGTAATGTTTATTAGTGTTAGCAAAAAGGTTGCAGTCCAGGTTTTATTTAAAGGTAGGAAACTCATTGGGTATTTATGTGGCACATAACCTTTCTATAACCATACCTTCCCATATCCAGTTATTTCCTTATCTTATACATGACTAGATTTCTTAGCATCATTCCTATAACAAGTTCTTATCTTTTTTTTTCTTTGGTTATTGTCTCATAACCAAATTAACATGGCATGCTACTATGTCAGTGTGTGCATTCAAAAGCTAAAAGCGTTGATAACTATAATAAGCCTCTATCCTTTACCACACCTAGTGGTGACTTAATGCTATCAATGCACTTAAACAATACCATACTGTGTATTATAGCAATTCAATTTGGGGAAATTCTTACCTAGATTTCCTTTTGGCAATTATACAACATAATTTCAAAAGGGAAATCCATACTTGCATGGCTACCATTAAATAAATTTAATGCTACTTGAATAGTTGATGATAGTAGAATTTTCCATGCCTCTTTATCAACCTTATAATTCAATATTTCATCCTTGTGTTGCTTCTTTCCATGTGAAGCAACACTATCAACAACACTTGCAAACATGCAAGAATTCTCACTTCATGCATGTCCCAACCAGCCATAGAATACTTTCTGCTACAGAAATTGCACCATCTTATTTCTCCCTGCATCATGTTTCCTTGTTTATCCCAGAAGTCTTCCATTCTTCTAGATTTATGAATCTTCATGTGCTCTTCACTGTAACCACTATGCATGATTAATTATGATCTGAGTACATGCTAGCCAAATAACTCTTGGCTACCTTTTCTTTTCCATCCAAATACTAAACTTATATTAAACTTCAGTTTTTAATTACTTCCGAGATCCATCTATCCCAACTCATACTTGGGTGAATTATAATTCTAATCATGTTGTCTTATAGACTATGGATCTTCAACATCCTTTTTTTTTTTTTTGACTGAACTATTCCAGTTCTTCCTTGACTGAATAATTTAGTGTTTAATTTTTCTTTCATTATTGTCCACTCCTTGCCAACTAGCCTCAAACTTGGATTTCATATCCAATCTCTTATCATATTGTAGGGATGCACATATGCCTCCTTCTCTAGCTCCATAGAATTAATTAAAAGCAGTTAATGCTTCTTTTAAATTACTAACATAATTCAAGTGGTACTTCCACCCCCTGGAAATGTCACTCATGGTTCCATGCCATTTGAGATGGATTCTTCTCAGGAACCATCTCTTTTCCATTCAAAACCATGCATAGAACCATTTTCCTTTTCATGGTTCTTTACTGACTCTCTACAAAGATTCATTCCACTTTTAAGACTTTCATGGCTTAACCTCTCCATGCTATTGTGGAAATATCTTCAATACCTTTGGAATGCATCAATAATCTATACTAGTATTCTTGTTTTCCCTCTTGGAGTGTTTTTCATGTATTCCCATGTGCTTGATATCTACCCCATGAATTCTTCTTCCAATATTCTAGGATGTTCATGGACTTGCAACTACATATTATGTTGATATTAATTTTCAACATTCCACTATTATTCAGATCGCTCTAATCTAACTCCTACATGACCCAATTCTATTCCGAGTCATGTTTTCTGAGTCACCTTGGACAATTAACACCAACTTCCTTCTTGAGGTACTTGATTTATCCCTTCCTTAACTGATCATCTCAGTACTTGGATTTTCTTGTTGTCTATTACTTCCCCCTATCTTGACCAATCTGATTTCAACTTGCCTTGCACAATCCACTTCTATCATGCCATATTGATGCCATTCATACCATGATTCCACTATGCACTATGATAACCATAAGGGAAGAATTACTCTGTAATTGCATAGCAAGTCCCTGGATACGATGCACTCTTTATCCATATATGCATTGAGCCTCTTTCTTTATTTGGTTGCTATCATTCTGATAGTCAATTCCTTTCATAATAGATCTTACTCCCATGCATTGCTTAATTTGTATATTGGTTTCTTCAGGAGTTTTCACTAATTCATTCACTACATAATCTATTCCTCTACCCAGATTCCATTGAATACTTGACTACCATGAGACGATTTCCTGTAGTGGCTTCCAAAGACTTTATGGTTACGCCAAGATGCATACCTTAACCTTTTGTAGTTTTGGCTTTTGATCATCTTATGAAATATTTTGTCATAGAAATCTTTCCTGAGTACATCTGCTTAATTTTAACTAAACTTCAACCTTATCACATGTTAATAATTAAAAGTTTTTAACTTTGTAAATATATGAACCATTTTGGTTACATAATATATCAGAATTATTTCTTCTGACTCCTTGGAAAATTGAATGCCTAGATCAATTTTCTGGGCAAATAATTATATTCTACTATCCGAGACCTTTCCAACACCTACTCCCATGCTCAACTCTGAGTCTTGAGTAGAAAGTTATGGCTATTTGAAAATTGTCCAATAACTTTTCTGTTCATTCTTCAACTTGGCGCAAATCTACGCTGTAACTATGCATTTTGCACCGAATCCTTTGGAATTTTAGTAGGATCTCAATTGATTTTCTTCATCTACCTCTTATGGACACTCTGTCCAAGTTTCAACTCTTTCTAGGTTCCGGGCTGTTAGTTACAGCCTGCTGAAGTTCTAGGCCAAAATGCCATATTGTAACTCATATGCTATAAATAACTTATTTTCAATATTAAACATTTTTAACATGACCAGAAATTTAATTGAACTCTAGGATTGTATTCTATGGCTCAATATCTTTCCATTGACTACTCATGCGCCTCTGATTCTGGAGAAGAAAGTTATGGCTCTTTGAAGTTAGTTGGGTCTTCAACTTTACCCTTCACTGTTTGCGCTGTAACTTTCTCAGAAAAGCTCCATTTGAAGAACACTTTACAGCATTATAAAGATCCCTCTGAGATCTTTTATTTGAGCTACAAAGACAAAGTGTACTTTCGATACACCTTTGTCTCGTGGTTTTTGAGTTTCTAAAAACCCTCTTAAGGGCCTCAAAAACACATTGCAAAAAGATGATGTTCAAATGATATAAAACGTCGCAGAAAATAACTGGTTTTTTGTTGTTGTTCACCCTTCCAACAACTTCGCATGCACAAATTTAAACTTGTAAACCCATATTCACCATGCACAACAACCACACAAGGTAAATCATGCTTTGTGCACTTTAAAACCACTGTGTATCACTTCTCTTTCGCGCCAATAACTTGCACGCACTACTTTTATGTCGTGGGACAATATCCACCATGCACAATTTTGGTTCTTGCACTATTACCTGTTGCGCGCACTGATATTCCATGCTCATTATACTCTATGTGCTGCACCATGCCAAAGTTTAGTATGTCTCCACCCTGCACCAAAACTCTGTGCGTACCACTAACCAAACTGTCGCACAACAACATATAACCACATTGTGCGCACACCAACAAAACTCCTTTGTGTTCTGGCAACATTACACACACCACGTCCATCATTATTATGTGTGTGCACACCGTGCAATGCTAAATTTATTGCGTGATCATGTTCCCCAACATTTTTCCATGCGATGCCTATACTTAGCGCGCACACCTGCACACTAACGTTTTTCCGCGCGACACTAAAATTTAGCGCGCACACCTGCACACTAAATTTTTTTTGTGTGTGCACCAGCACACCAATATCTTTCCGTGCAGTGCCAAATTTTACCTATCACAAGCATTTCACTGCGCATCATGCATTTTTAGTGCGCCCACCTGTGCACATTCATTTTTATGTACATCAATTCCTCATGAATTCTGCTGTAAAAATTGGGGCTTTTACTTAACTTTTTCCCCAATTTACCATAGACATTCTGCAACCATAAAATTTGTTCAATTTCACCCCGATAACACCAAATCAACCTCTGCAACAATAAATCATTGTGGGTTGACATTTTTGAAATGAATTTACCCAAAATCAATTCACGAATTGAGAATTTTATTTACTAAATTCACTCCATCTATCATGGCTTCACTGTAACTTCGAATTTGACCAATTCTAGGTCTGAATTTGCTAGAACAGATATTAAACCAGTGGTATCTCACCACTTGGCCGAATTTCTCATTTTTTCCCATGAGTTTAACAACAGAAATTGAGAATTTTTCTCAATTCTGCACAATTGTTGTTACTTTTTACCATGGACGCTCTACAAACTGAAATTTGGACACTTTGAAATAAATTATCTATGAAAATTCACTTCAACTCAAATTGCTCGGCCCATCCAGGCTCAGTGTCGAAAACTGAACCTTTGATACCATTTTGTAACATCCCCGACCATCCATGCCGGACCACGCTACGCTAGAGAACTCTTATTGTTCTCTCTGCAGAACATACTGTAACATAACCATCATCCAACTGAGCTATGCCACAAATTTTTTTCCAACTGCATGCAATTAAAATATACACACATCAAATTCTTGCAGAAGCTTTATATATAAAATGTAAACATACAAATACATCTGTAAATACATGAATTCACACTGAAATAACAATAAACATATATAGGAAACATATACAGGCAATACCCATAAATATAAACACAGTTATAAATGCACATATGATAATCCATAAAAATAAGCACGTAATAACAATGCAACATGTAAATTTATCACACAATTGGCACTTATCTTGGTACAAATGTCACCCACTGTGTACAGACCTTCCACGAAACTCCCAGCCTTAGACCACACTATTCATCACTTTCAGCAGTGAGTCACCCTCGAGCTGGGACTAAAATCCACTCGGGTAAAGGGATTCCTAACCAGGATAAAGGCTCATAGACAACAGGAAAGACTCAGTGTCAGGTGCCAACTCAAACTAACAAAGTACATTCCCTCTTTCCCCACATGCCTATCCCACCCCAGGAAGTGTTCCCCTTGTTTTCTCAATAGTCCTTCGGCTGCCCCACTTCCCTTCCAGGGCTTCAACAACAGGGTGGACAAAAAGTCTCTGAGCCTTGTAGTTGTAGTTTGGCAGCTTTAGGAAATCAATTCCCAACAATTCTCTCACCCAGAGAGAAAGTGCTCATGGGAATGACAACTCGCCTCTTCAATATCCCACGGACTTGACAACCCGCCTCTTCATTATCCCACGAACCAAATAACCCGCTTCTTGAGTCCATCTCCCAAGCTAACCAGCTACACATATAGATATGGCCATGGATACAAGCTCAGGTACATCGATAAGAAGTATGAAGGATACCTTATTGCGTGAGTGAAAGATCATGGTATGGCTGAATGGATGATTCGATAATGGAAGGAATGATGGTCTGACTGATGGAAAAAGATCGATGGAAAGAATCATGGAAAAGATGATAAAATGAACTTAGTCCCAACAATATGTATGCATGTTCTCAACTTGACACTTGTCATGTTGAGAGCTACTTTGGCCCACTTGTCCCCAACTTTGGAACTTAGGATAAAATAATTATCCATACTTTATGATTTAAGAAATATTAATAAATATTCTTTTTTGGCTTAAGCTCCATAGCTTAGCACTTTTCCTTAACTTTTAGGTCCCTCCCTTTCCCTAACTAGTGGAGTTTAGTCCCCCATTTCTTTTATCGTGGTTCGTCTACGTGCAGTGATGTATTTTATTTAATGTTAAGACATTTACAAAAGTAGGTGCACTGACCTTTAACATCTAGGCTCTCTGACCTAATCAAAATATAAGCATCCTTGCCTATAATAACGACTCACTAGCCTATAAATCGCAACATATATACAAAAGGATCCCTGGCCTCAAAATCACGCACACTTAAGTTGCTGCGTGCGGTATCCAAGAATGTGAACACTTCATCATTTTACTGCGCAGTACATGTGCGCACTATGCCATGAAAGGTGCATACAAAATGATATCAAATGGCTCACCAGCTTAAGTATATTTTCATTTACATTTACATTTGGGTTCAGCCTAGGGATATTATAGGACCAAAATTCTAATTCACTTCACTTCCCCCACCTCTGTTGCAATTCCTCCATCATGCCCAGAGAACAGGGTAAACCAAAAAGAGGGCCACAATAGTATAACTTCATTGCTCGACACAACCATCGTGATTCCTCACATCTCTCTCTTCCGACCACCGGCTCTCCTAGCATTGGCCAAAATTGTCTTGATTTTCCTCCGCCTTCCACACTCGCCTCAACCCCTCACACTCGCCTCAACCCCTTCACCGATACCAAGCATGATTTTCCTCCGCCTTCCACACTCGCCTCAACCCCTCACCGATACCAAGCATGATCGTGGATGAATAAATTCCTCGTCTCGAGAGGCAAAATTTGGAAGCTCTACCAGAGCCTTGCATCATCAACATTCCTCAGACCAACCATGGGAGTAAGGCGACTGCGTGGTTCAAGAAGAAACCCCCCCAGTTGGCTAACATATTGGATAGCTTGAGACACCACCCTTAAACTAGCCATGGAAGAAATTCCACCAATGGTTTTTGATGCAGATACAACTCCTCGTGAGGATACTGTTGGGAAAAACGTGTAACCTCTACTCAATCCACATCATTTTTAGGACGATCGCCTTCAGCTGATCTTCAATATGCAGTGGAACCTGGAGGACCAAATTCATAATCAGAGCATCCTTAGTCGATGCATGGATCTCATGTTCGACTCCATGTCGGGTGGACTGGATAAGATGCATTGTCCAACTTGAGGACAAAGGTTTGTCTTCACCTACAACAATGATGGCTGCCTGGGTTCACCAAACCTCTAGATTCTCTCTCTTTTTTTGCATATCAGGAACCAACTTCAGATATTTTTAGGTTTTGCTAAATGTTTTCTGGCATCAGACATATTTTCTAGTGCATGATACGAGACACGTCATATTTATGGTTCATAACACATGTCACGTTATATTATCTAGATTCAATTATGTTTTCTAAGTTTTTATGTAAGCCACTTGTTCTGTTGTGGTTGGCAAACTATGAACATTGTACCGACATGATGCTTTTAAGGTAATATAGTTTCTTTTATTAAAAAAAAAAGAAATAATATTCATTTATAAATTAATAAATGAAAAAAAATACTTTTCATTTATTTTTAAATTTTTTTTTTTTTTTTTAAATTTACTAACACTTTTTAGAAATAAAAAGTTTTAAGTTTAAAAATAAAAATGTATGAACGAAGTTTCATTAATCAAATAAGATTAAAATTACAATTTTCTAGAAAAAAATATTAAATTTAATAAATATCAACCTACTAAGTCACTCACTTTCTAGAAAATATCTTGGAAAAATATAGAAAATATCTTAAATTAGAAAAAATATATATCGGAAAAAAATTGTGAACCTCTTAAGTTACTGGTTTTTTTTATAAAAAAAATCTTATTATTAAGTTTCCTTGCCTACTTGGTAGAAAGTAGTGTGAGAACGTTGCTGCCATTGTACTGTCTATGAAAAAATACTCAAAAACCTTAAAAAACAAAATTTGAACCGGGTTGAGTAAAAGACATACAAACCAATTTATGAGTTTGTTCAATCTGGAAACAGCACTTTCCTGCACGTAACTTATGTTTAAAAGAGCGGGAAATAAGCAGCTTGGCTGCTAATTCACTTAAATTATTAGATAAGTGACATTACAACAACGGAACGAACACGTAGCTCGACTCTTTATTTCATTTACATTGCAGGAAACTTGGACACACTAGTCCAGTCGTTAGTAGATTGCACTATTACATTACACTAGTAGACTTGAGATGCACTATATAATATTTTAAAATGATAGAACGATAACTACAATAACGGGGCGATCATACTCATTGTAGTTTTGCGCATTTATTGAGAAGTGATCTTATCGTGGCAGCCAACAAGACCATTGCAGGTAATGGAGTTATCAGATTCAAGTCTAACAACCTCATTCATCCATGCATGGAATGGACTTAATATGTTCAAGTCAAATAACCTCCCTTGAAGTAGAGTTTAAATATGATTTCATGCCATGTGGGCCCCAAGGCCTGAAACAACCACAACCACGGCTATGTCTGCATCCAATTCACATACAGGACAGTCGGATTCCTGATTCCTCAATTGTTCAACAATACTAGTGATAACTAAGTGAATTAAGTTTTTAAATTTAAAAAGAATCATAAATATTCTATATAATAAGGTAATAAACTATTTTTTTTAAATATAAAATAACTAGCACATTCATATCAGTAGTGGATGGTAAAAGTCAATATAAATTATCATCTGTTAACTGTTAGATTTTAATGCTATATATCTCTTAATTAGTATTGATGATTTTACAATTTTGATAATATACATATATAATTAGAATATTAAATTTAATAATATATTTTTATTTATATATTTATTAAGTAATTAATAATTAGTATTGATGATTTCACAATTTGATAATATACATATATAACAAATAGTGTATAATTAGAATACTAAATTTAATAATATATTTTAATTTATATATTTGTTAAGTAATTTATTAATCACTCTAGATTGTATTTTTAATAGAAACGTATCTGTCCTTTAATTTTATTATTTTGTTGAAGTAATAGAGATTTCATTGTTTAATGTTATGAGATGGCATAAGTTTACATCTTTTTAAGTGTAAATTTGTAGGTTTATTTTTCATAAAACTTTGCACTTTCTTGCATGATAGAGAGTAATTTCCAAAAAGTGGCCTGTGAGTAATAATGGTACTTTATTGATAGAATTCTCAACAACCAAGAGCAATATCTAATGTTGCCAAAGATTAAATACTTGTTTAAATATAAACATTAGCTCAAGTATATTTAAGCCTATAGACATATATTTATTGACAATCTCTAAAATTAACAAACTTTTAATTACATACACATTTTTAATGGACAAGATTTAATATGCACATATTCTTAGTAGTCACCAAATAATCACCAAAAAAAATTCAAAGCCAAGATTTTTGACATATTAACATTTACATGTAAAAACATGGCAGTTAATCATTATTGAGAGTCATTAGTGTGATGAGCTTTTAATATGCACATATTCTTAGTAGTCACCAAAAAAAA
>JASDQU010738088.1:302326-314192 GCA_032191745.1 Picea mariana | reverse complement strand
GATTTGGCTTCAATTGAATGCTCTGTTGATCATTGAAGTTGTTACATATTTTCTAAACACAGGTTGTTTCCGGTTTTCCAATTTTGAACACGGTCAATGGTTCGATTCGAATTGATTATATTCTATATGATATAGTCGGCATTACTGTTATAATGTTATAATTCATGTTTGTCGACCAATTCGAATACTATTCTGGTAATACATAACCAGATTGCAACTGATTCGTTTCACATTGTTTGACCATTTCGATTCATATATCGTTTGAATTTGATTATGCCCAGGATTACGATTGGTTGCTATGATTTAGCTCAGCCATATTTGTGTCGATTATTGCCTAGTTTATGCTATGGATTTTGTTGATTCTATCATGCTCCTATATATTCACTTTGTGGTGATTAATAACGAAATTCATTGGGTCGTTACTCATTGAGTATGATTTTATTCGAGTGCAATCAAAACAATTTACTTATCGTTCCACTTGATTGAATGATATCAATCTATTAATATGACTATAATGAGTCAATGATGGTTATGATCATTATTTACGTGATCCTGTGTGTTGACTGTGTAAACGCTCAACGATTCAAATCTATGGCAAAATTTGTGGATGCTGTTATGCATATTTCGTTTTTGACTATAATCATAACAGTTTACTATTTGATTAAAACAATACGAATTTTATGCACGGCAATTAACAAATCAATTATGATTGTATTTGATTATGATTGTATGGATTATGATTGCATCATATCTTATACGATTTGGTTCACCATTGATGTCATTTGTTATGAAACAATTCTGCTATTATTTGACCCGATTCTATGGCAATTAAAAAGCAGAGCATTCTTACCCTGTCCCGATTGCATCCTTTTCGATTTGGTTTTATTTGAAGGATAAATTTGCTAGAACCATTAGTAATTCGATTTTAATGTTTATTAAAAGAAAATTAAATGGATTTGATTCTTTTAAAAAGATTTGATTTGATTTATATCTGGTCCTGTACGCTATTTTAGACTAGCTACAGAATCAGATGATTTTGTAGCTAAGTCTGGAGAATCAATTTTTTAGTGTTTTGTTATTGAAATATCTTTCTAATTTGATGTTTGTGTTCTATTGCTGGTAAATTCAAAATTTCAGTTGAGTTTATGAGCAGTTAGGGGATATTTCAAAGATTTCACTTGCATTTTAGTTTCTTATTTTAGTTGGTTTTGGGATTTTTCCCAGATTATGTAAAACTATTTGATATTATCCACAAGGATGTTTTACCTTGTGAGAAACCTATATATACTTATAATTTTGGTAATAATGTTCATCCTCATTCATGGGAGAACAAGGATATGGAGTTCTGATACAGACTGGAGCAGAATTGATGTTTTGTCACAGCTTTAGCTTCTCAATATATCAACATTTTGTTTCATGTCTTGTATATCTATTTGTGTATGATTTATGACTACTTTAGTTATCTAAATCAAATGCAAATGATATAATTTTAATCATTGTTATCCATATCTTGTCTCTTCCAAATAGACAAAAGACATAACAATTGTTAATTCATTTTGTGAATGACAGGTTTATCTTCTTCATAGATTGAATTGTTATATATAAGTCCTTGCATAACAGGTTTCCCTATTGCAAGAATTTATAATCATAAGGTTGTTATGATTTTCTTTTATGTCTTGTTTGTCCTGTAAAACACTTCAAGAAGCAGCACAGCCAATTGTTTACGAAGAGCTTACGGACCAACCGGTGCGAGTTCTCTCCTCCGACCAGCTTCGAAGCTATCACACACAGGGCAGACTTGGAGCGTTTCCAGGTCAATTAGTCTTTGTTTACTGTTTGCATTAAGTGATTTAATTTAGATATAGGTTTAATCTGATTTATATTAGATTGTTTAATTTCAGTAAATATATTAGATCATTTAATTTCAGTAATGYTTATTTCTTTTTCATAAAATATAAAAATYAAAAAGAGATTCTTGGTTGTCATAGGGCAGAAAACACATGAGTTTTGCAGGTTTTAATTAAATCTGTAGKTTGTTTATAGTGTACATTTGTGAATAAGTGATATTATGGCTGATAATTAGATAGTTGATTTGAGTTATCATAATAGTAATTAGCAGATTGTATATAATAGTTAGAATGGTTATATTTAGTTTTAGTTTGATTTAGTAGTTAGATTAGTGTATTAGTTTAGTTTTAGTTAGTTTAGTTTCTTTTATTTAGTTTTAATTTGTTTTATTAGTTTTATTTAGTTTTAGTTTGTTTTATTTATTTTAGTTTGATTACTTAGCTCAGATCAATTCTCTCTTTGGTTTTTTGAGAAGATCTTAGAGCGGCCAACGGAGCCGTTAAACTCGTCAAGGTGGTTCATTCCAAATGGCTTGGGTTATTTAGACAACCCCGGACCGGTTCCACTCTCCCAGTTGACGRACGATCATTTTCACCCGTCAACAGTACCTTCGTCTTCATGGCACCGGTTCACCATGTTTACGCCATGTCCAATAGGCTCATTTTGTTAGAGAGGTACGTTCCTTCTGCACTTCCTATTTTAACAATCCTTGGACCCTACCTTTCTCAACTACGTCTTGTGAAGGTCAGTCACATGCTAGAATTTCCATGCCACTATTGGTAGCGGAGATAGAGTATCAAGTTGTTCTTGATTCTTCTGCTCATCTCGATCCTATTACCTCACCCACAGATGAGGAGAATTATATTCTTAAGCCCGTGTGGGCCACTTCATCATTTTGTTCACATGACTGCATCGATGAGACTTTTCCCTTGGATGAAGCTATCATCAAGGCCATGAATGGTTCTGACAAACCTTGGGATGATATGCATCATCGCTCTTATTTTCTCTCAGAGCTTGCTAGAATCGAACAAGATGACTTTCAATCTACTCTGAGCGAGATAGTCGGTCACGTAGTAGTTCCACTTGATACGCACGAAATTTACCCTGAAGGAAATTTGGCGATTATCTCTCCTATCGTCATGATCGATATATCTTGTACCCCTAGCAAGATTGAAAATGTACACATCAATGTGGATTATTCGCCAAAAGAAATCTTGATCTACATCGAGCTCTTCAAGGAATTCTGAGATGTATTTGCTTGGTCATATGAAGAGATGCCAAGAATCGACCCTCGAATTGTTGAGCATGAGATTAAAACTTACCTGAATGCTAAACCTCTTTGACAACGTCTTAGAGTTGTATATCCCAAGAAGGCCCATGCTATTAAGGCAAAGGTAGAGAAACTGCTTAATGTTGTATTTATCTACCCGGTTCCCTTGAATGAATGGGTATCCAATCCTGTTCTTGTGAATAAGAAGCAAGGAACCATCCATGTATGCATGGAATTTCAAGACCTGAACAAATCCTGTCCTAAAGACAACTTCCCGACACCTTTCATCGATTAGATTCTCGATGAGTGTGCGGGAAGTGAAGTTTTTTCTTTCATGGACGGATTTCCAGGGTATAACGTAATTCAAATTAAACCTAAGGATTAACATAAGATGGAATTAATTTGTCCTTGGGGTACTTTCACATACCGAAAGATTATTTTCGGCCTTAAAAACGTCGAAGAAACCTTTCAACGTGTTATGACCTTCGTATTACACGATCTTAAGCATATAGTCGAAGCTTATATTGATGATATTGTTGCTCACTTTTGTAAGAGAGTGGATCACCCTAAGCACCTTCGGCTAGTTTTTGAAAGATGTCATCATTGTAGAATCCGTTTGAACCGTCATAAATGCATCTTTTGCATTAGGTCTGAACGTCTTCTAGAATTTTTAGTCTCTGAGACCGGGATCATCGTAGATTCATTAAAGGTTGAGGCAATACTTCGATTGCCTCCCCCGCACACTATTCGGCATCTTCAAGGTTTACAGGGGAAAGATAACTTTTTACGTCAGTTTATAGTAAACTATGTCAATATTACTAATGCTTTCATGCATCTTTTGAAGAAGGACACCCCTTTTATCTAGGATGAGCGGGCCTAGAAATCCTTCGATGCTTCGAAGAAAGCCTTGGTATCGACACCTCTGCTAAAGTCTCCTGACTACAGTAGGGATTACCTTCTTTATGTCGTCACATCCGAAGAGACGATAGGTATGGTTATGGTTTAGGAAGATGATGAGCTCCAAGATCACGTCATCTACTATCTCAGTCAAAACTTAGTTGGTCCTAAGCTCAAATATTCTCATGTTGAAAATCTAGCTTTGGTTGTCGTCCATGCAGTCCAACGATTATGACATTATATATTGCTTTGCAAAAATACTGTGGTTGTCGATGTCAATCCATTTTCATACGTCCTTATCAGGCGTATCATAGGGGGGAAATATAATAAATGGATTGTCATTTTACAAGAATTTGATCTCGATTTCGCTTCTGCGAAATCCAAGAAATCACTAATCTTTGCAAAGTTAATATCCCACTTCCCACGATTGGACGAGGATGTTATTCATGTTGATTCATTTGCAGATGAACACATTTTCCTTGTCTCGTCATCTAACCCCTGGTATGGAGACATTGTTCTCTATCTTCAAACTTTGAAGTTCCCTCAACATCTCTCGCGAGATGACCAACGACATGTACAATACCAAGCTAAGAATTACATTATCGTCGGTGACACTTTGTATCATTGAGGAATAGACAATACCCTGCGTCGTTGTTTAACTCACAAAGAAGCCGAGTCAATTCTAAATGATTTCCATAGTGGGGCTTGTGGTGGTCATATATTCGGGCTTGCGACAGCCCAGAAAATTTTGTGATCCAGTTATTTATGGTCATCTATCTTTAAATATTGCATTGAAACGGTTAAGAAGTTTCACCCCTACCATGTGTTCACTCGGAAAATGTGCTCACATCCATCCCCTCTCCATCTAGTCATGATCATCAGTCCCTTCACCAAGTGGGGAGTGGACTTTTTAGATTGCAACCTAACTTTGGTTGGGGGGAATCAGCATGTTATCATGGTCGTAGGCTACTTTACTAAGTGGGTCAAGGCCATGCCTATAGTCAAATTCGAGGGGAAGACTACCACCTTCTTCGTATTCAATCAAATTATCACCAGGTTTTGTATTCCGAGTGATATTGTCACTGATCATGGCAGTCACTTTCAGAATGAAATGATGGAAGAGCTAGCATCCAAGTTAGGGTTTAAGCATGGTCATTCTTCCCCTTACTACCCTCAGGAAAATGGACAGGTAGAGGCTGTCAACAAGTCTCTCAAGACTATTTTGCAGAAACTGTCAGCCAGAACAAATTTGACTGGCATATTATGTTATATTCCACACTCTGGGCATACCAAACCTCGGTCAAGAATGCCACCAGATTTTCTCCTTTCCAATTAGTAGAGGGTGTGGATTTGATATTACCTATTGAATGTGAAATCCCTTCTCTTATATTGGCAGTCACACTCCTCCCTGACACTTCTGATCTCGAGCGACACCTCATACACCTAGAGAGCCTTGACGAGCAGCGTTGAGACGCCTCTACGGCTTAGTAGGGTGGGTAGTATGCATGTGAAATTCATTCTTAAAGTCAATTCTTTTGGGGTTTATATATTTCTCAAGGATGTTCATTCAAGAAATCAAAAGTGGTCAAATCCCCCACCCGTAGGTAGTATTAGGACCCTAAGTGTAGGTAGCAACAGGCCTATAGAAAGTAATAGATAAGGTTAAGAGAGCCTTTAGAGATCAGTGGAAAGTAAGTACAAAGAGAAAGTAGTAGAATTATAAATCAATAAGGTGAAAGAAGCAGCCTCCAAGGTAGCTAGTGCAACGCAAGCAGTAACAAAGATCGACATCATTACTAGGTCAAAGAATGTTGCTAGAGCCATTTTCTCTGAGTATCGAAGTGAATAAAAGACATGTCAAGGTCCAATATGATAAGTTTGTTTTTCCTCGATTGTACGTTGAGGGTGACTTGGTCCTTTTATATGATCAAGCCAAAGAACCACTGGGGGAAGGCAAGTTCAAACCCATGTGGCATGGTCCCTATATCGTGCGACGTGTCTTAGAAAAAGGAGCCTATGAATTAGAGGATTACGAAGGGAACATGTTGGTTGAGCCCAGGAATGGGCTCTACTTGAAAATATATTACACTTGAGCCTAAATATTGGGCGTAACTCTTTGTATACTAATGTAATTTAGTGTATATCTTTTCCCTTCATTTTTGTCTTCATTTTGCTTATCGAATTTTCCCTTGGTTGACAGATGTCAATGGAGTCTTCGGTCTACTTAGGATTCGCAGATGGAACCAGTCATCATACACAGAACTTGGCTTCCGTCGCTTGGGTGGTTTACTCACCCAAGGGTCTACTGGTGTCTTCAGGTGGTGTATGCCTAGGGCCATCCATGAATAATGTGGCCGAATATAGCGTTGTTATAGAACTTTTGCACAATTCCATTTCACATGGTATTCGCTCTTTGGAGGCTCGCCTGGATTCCCAGTTAGTAGTATGTCAGTTGAATGGTAGTTACTGTGTGCGCGACCCTACATTACTCCGATGATTCCTTTGGGTACACCTTTTAGAACGACAGTTTGATTTTATTACTTATCATCACATACCTAGGAGTTCTAATTATGTATCTGATGCTTATGCTAATTTCGTTTTAGATTGGCATTTTTCATGAAACTAAATCAAAGAAAACATTATCATCAATGTACACATTGTAATATAAGTAAAGTCAAAGAACCATGTTTCATATATATTTCAAAAAATATGATGTTTGTAGTACAAAATTGGGGTCAACACCCTCAATACACATATATAGCCAATAATACAAAATCCATGACATCTACACCTGTGGCGTCAGATGTGTGTCATGATAAAAAAACCACAGCGTTTGTGAGACTCCAAAAGAGTCACACCCAAGCTCTGGTCACACCAACCACTTTCCGTTGCATGGCCTCTGGCAGATCCTCTACCTGAACCATCGGAATCCTATGTATCAAATGAGACAGGTTGCCCTACACATTTTGAAGGACTCTCTCTTCTTCTCCTATCACCACCTCATCTGCCCGGTGCCTCTGAGGATGTTGTGGAAGCTCATATGGCCGTCGCAGACCTACGTCTATGTCACACACATGTCTATTAGTACTTAAACATCATCCAAAAAAAAAAAATTACTATACAAAAATACAAAAAAATGAAATATTTAAAAACTTTGAAATACCTATGTCCCCGTAGGTGATCCCTAGTGGAAATGGCATGTCAGTGTCCCCTCTAAAGTTGATCCCTGAATAGGGTTAGTCATCCAAAGCAATGACTTTTCATCTCCACTAGTAAAATAAATCATCGTTGTAGGGTGTGGACACCCTACCTCCCCCCTGTCGTCTCATCACCTCAATCCATTGTGCCATGGTTGGATCATGAGGTCCTTGAGGAATGATCTCAACTCTAGGTCCCAAACTAAGAACCCACTCGAGAAAAAGCTACACAAGATGGATGCAAACCCGAAGTTCTTCTTGTCACCTTGTTTTCATTCTGTCAACTGGCTCTTCATATTATCTAGTAGCGAGGTGCACCAATCGTACACCGTGGGTCTCAAACACTCTATGAAGTAGAACATAAGTGGCATTGATGCCTGATGCAATGAAGCCAATCCTATGATCTGGGTCAAAATGAGGACAACAATCTTGAGGCTTAGATTGTTTATCGCTCGAATGGGGAGTTGACTCCCAACCTTCTCGGTCCCTACTATACAGTGAGAATCTATGTACTCTTATATCTTCATACTGCTCCCAGCTCCCTGGGCTTTGAGGTTCACCACCTCACCCCGACATGACAACCCCATCAAGAAATATATATCCTCGAATTCAATCCTTAATGGTTTCCCATCAAGGTTGAAGCTCTCACTGTCTGGAGCCCATTAATCCAAGAGAAACTGTAGCAACCTCACTTGGTCCCTCATCCCTTTAAGTGCCCAAAACATGTACAAACCGCATATTTTCAAGGCCATTTGGGCCCCCAGATCTCTTTCCATGGCATCATCTACCTCCCCATGTTCCCTTTCCCTCCATTCTATCACCATCCTTCTAGAGAAACATCATTTTTTGAGTTATCAACCATCAAAAAATTTGTTTACGGGCATATATGTGGGCTGCAGCATTCACAATCGCATATAGGGTTGAGTATACATAGGATTTATTTTATAAAGCCGCGTGTGACCACTCGTATATGAGACCCGATGAATGGTATCCCGCGTACACCTAAATATCTAACTTGCACCTTAAATAACTTAAAATTTGAAACATAAATACAAAATGTAATCCACTAGAAAGGAAGAGGAGGGGAAGAGGAATTACCTGGTCTAGACAGTCTTTGATCCCGTCACTCGATGCTCCCGCAATCACCAGTTGAAGATCGGAGGTAATTTGGTCCAAAATTCACTATTTGGGTAAAAAAGTCAAATGACATAGTAAAATTTGGTTTTTGTTACTATTTATAGTAGTTTTTACCCACTTTACATAGTTTTGGATCATCTTTTCGCCTAATGGACTAATACAGTAATGGATTGAGTTGGTTTTTTTAGTCTTTGACAGGGATTCTTGTGGTTTTTAGCGTTATGTTGACCGTTCATAACTACGGACAAGTATATTTTCTACCCAGCATATAGGATAGGTATCCATTCCATCGTGCACACTTTCATTGTCCTATAACTGTCAATCCTATGCCTTATGTAAAAACCCCTTTTTTAGCGACGCAGAGCCCTCCATCTGCTACAAGACGTGTCGTTATCAAATGGTAGAAACTTACCAAAAATGGTACCCTAGTTAGATCCTCTGCTCCATTTGGTGCCCATGCAAAGATTTTTTCCATAGGACCGGGAGTCCTTTATAGCTAATACATGACTTTATGTTGATCCTTGTTTCTCATTCATAAACATGTTGACCTATTCCTAGAGGAATCCCAAGTGATTTTGATTTAATCTCTTTTCTGACTCGTCTAAAAAAGAAAAAAGATTGACGAGTGAATTTGTCCCTTTCACACTCGTTAAATTGGATTTGAAAACTTGAGAACTTCATTGTCTCTCTTATATGAGCTTGCCTTTGGTGGAGGATTGAAGTGGTGGAGGCCCATCTAGAAGGAAATTAGTTTCTCGGTTCTGAACCGTGCCGACGCAGAAGTCTGTAACTTATTCGCTTTTGTTGATTATATCTTAATAGAAATACTCTTTTCTCGTCCAATTAATATCTTGCAAATATTTGAATTATTATTCCATGGGTGTATTTGTTATGAATGTTGATGGATTATGCTATTGAATGTGCTAACATTATATATTATCACCATATGCTTGTGTTGCTTGGTTGTTGAGAACTAGTTGCAGGTGTATCACTTTGGGTCAAGTGCTCAACAATGGACTTCATCGAATGTCTGAACGAGGTAGGCCCTTTATCTTGTCTTGCTAGAATATTTGTTTATATAGCATACTTGAGAATAGAGTTGATTTCTGCAGTCATTTCCATCTGTTTTGGTTTACCTCTAGCCATAGAGAGATTTTCCTCATAACACATTTCCTCATGCAACCAAAATGACTATGCTCCCTTCAACAAAATTTCAAAATTTTTGTCTCCTTCCTCCTTAATTTTTGTCTGAGGAATCTATCAAAATGTTCAAGCATGAGGCTTGTCTCTGTCCACTTATTTTCTTATCCACCTTGGTCCTTAATCTTCTAATATTAATCCTTCTTAGCCTGCTCTGCATATACCATTTTCTATCTTTGGTTTCTATCTATTTCTTTTGAGATTCCAATTTCTCTTTATCTTTTTGCATTTGTACAATATTATATTTCAAGGTTGAGTTTTCAACTTGATATTATTACCAAGGAGTGTTAGCTCCTTTAGTTCTAATTTTAGCTTTTTAACCTTTCCAACTTGCATTTATTTTTGATAAGTAGAAACAAGCTAAATTTATGCTCCCTTTCCAATATCAGTATCGTCGTGGAATTCATAATCAGTTTCAAATTGATTAAATTCTTTGTTCAACTCCTCTGAATCATAATTATGTAAGTGAAAACTAGGTGATGGACTGGAAAATAAATCAAACCTGAGTTTTTTGTGTGGATTCATATTCTTCCGTATATCTGGTTGCTCTTGGTCAGACTCCTCAAGTTCACTAACCTCTTTGCCCTGGGCTTCACTATTATCATGCTTCTCTATTGTTATATCCTTTGCCATACTCCTTGTAATTCTTCGCATGATGGCTTCAACATTCCTTTTCTTGCTCTGAAATGCCTCTACTATGTTTCCTGATCCTTGAGACTTTAAATTTTCATCTCCCAATTTCAATTTTTTGCTTTGGACTTTATTGTCTCCCTTGGTTGTACTTTTCCAAGGTCTTCCCCTTGATTTTTGAGTTTTAGGGTTTGAAAACCTGACTTGACTTCTTCTTCTACCTTATGTTTTGTACTCTATTTCTTCTCTATCGTGCTCTTTGATGTCTTGATTTTCTTCTTCTTAGGATCTAAAACCTCCTTGACTTATGTGGTATTTTCCATATCTACATGTTCCAATTCCTCATCTTCTAGCTCTATGTTCTCCAACTTGGGTACTTTAAGACTTTATCACTCAGTTTCCAAGATTTCCAACTTGGAAACCCTCCTTTTCATACCTAAGACTCTATTCTCGGTACTCTTTTGTTGTGATCGTGTTGTCACCTATTGTTCTGGGGATTCAATACAGTGATTGTGAATCAAGAACTTTTCCCAATTATCATTTTGATCTTGCAATATTGCCTCCACTAACATMTTAATTAACCTAGAATTAAATAGACTACCTTCCACAAACCTAGGGTTRCGTTGTATTGTGGAAGCCATTTTCATTAAAATGCTCATCAAATAAAAGGGTATATCCAATTCGTAACCTTTCACAAAATTCATGAGTAATATGACATGGTAGTAAAATACCAATCCATACGTCCCTTCATAGGTCGYGTAATTATGTAGGATGAATAGCATGTCACACGATTTATTTGTAAATGCAGAGGTAGACATGCCATTTTTCCAGTCTCCTGCTCGTTCCAAATTTTTAATAAAATCCTTCCAAATTTCACCTTGGAATCTCTTGTTTTTAAACCAAAGTTTGCCACCTTGAGGCTKCTCTATCACCTATGAGATGAATAATTATGTCAATTGGAGCTCAATATCCCCAATTCAGGCCTTTGTGTCGTCAAACATTCTCACAACATCCTTAGCCACATGTTTCTCATGCCCTCAAAACTTATATAGGAAGGGAAACCATCCAACCTTTTTAAATTGCCTCATACACTTAGGATATGCCTCCAGAAACTCAATCCCACTCAACTCACATCTTAAAACAGGCCCCATACTTCCAATTGTGCAGAACTCAGCTACAATTCAACATAATCATACTCTTTTTCTTAGGGTAAGATAAAAATAGTAATGAGAGAAGGTGGATTTTATGAATGTAATGGAAATTTTAATGATTTTGGCAAGGACAAAGTTCATGATTCAAAATCATGCAACGGTCATGTCATTTTTCATGTAATTATTGTAGTTTTTCGTAGCACCTCTTCATTATGCATCGATTTGATGGTCCAATCAATTACTCTTGAGATATAATGCATGCCAAAAATAAATTTTTGCCATGCATATAAAAATCAAATGATAGAGTGTTTAATATAGGGAATTTTATACTTGATGAATGCATTCAAGGTCATGATTAAAATAAAATTCAAGAAAGTGAATAGTAGACTTAGGAAAACAAAATATGATCATCTAATTCAGAAAAATGAATGGACTTAGGTAAACAAACTATGCATAATTTTGAGGTTCGAGTTATTGTCCATATTATATATAAGCCATAAATCTAACTACATAAATGATTTAAGAAACCATTACCT
>JASDQU010738088.1:221934-250674 GCA_032191745.1 Picea mariana | reverse complement strand
ATTTCAAAGGGAAGTATAAGATATGACCAAATGAGTCCATTTTGAGGACTCAACAATATTCAAAAAAGTTATGCAAACAAGGGCAGAGCACACAGGGAATTTAAAGTGGTCAAGCATGTGTTTCTAAAAGTGAAGGCAAAAAGGAGCTCACTAAAATTGGGAAGTTTCCCAAAGTTAACAGCAAGATATTGGGGGCCATTTGAAGTTCTAGAGAGGTGTTGAGACCATTTTGTGCTTCCATGCTTTTCTTCCACATTCTATTTTCCCCACTTCTTTACTCCATTTATTTTCCCTCTTCTACACCTCCCCTTATTCCCTTTTTATTTTATCCCTTCTTTTCTCCCTTTTTGGTTATTGTACTTATTCATATTTCAGTTTCACAGGTTCGTGGGTTCACAGGTTGGTGGACCTTCATTTTCACCCACTTACTTATTCTATAAGTATGTTTTAACACTTAGCCGTTTTTCAGTTTTGTAGGTTTGCAGTCTAAAACCTTCACTCTCCATTTTTCATGACCTTCACTTTGCACCCCAAGTTTTGTGATCTACATTTCGACCATCAACCTTGTTGGGGATGTCAGGCTCCAAAGTATTTCATTCTTCTTGCATGTGAGTCTGACCGACTGTTCCTTACACTTAGTATACTTTTGATCATCTCGCTCATCCCCGCCCTTTTGATTGCTTTTCTCGATACGCATTAAGTATTGTTTAATGCTAACAATTGGTGTGCATGCCCCGAAAAGATCCTAATTAATGGAGAAAGGATCGAGGAATTACTCATTAAATCTCATTAAATATTCATTTTCCAAGGGACTAAAATATCATTATCTTGACGAAAAGATTCGTTTGATATTATTATCCAGCTGAAGAAATAGTTATGTCAACCTATGGCAGCATCAGCTAGATAGCATTTTTGTGGTGATACTCTGAATATATTTGGCCGTGAAGACCAAAAATTCTAGTGGCCAAGAGAATATTGGTATTATTCCTCTCCTCCTGCACAGAAAGATGTAATTTGGACATCTAGAATCGCTCGTGTTGGGTGTGTTCCTGAAGTTTTTGAATGTAAGGAAATCATTGCATGGTATGTGGACAAGTACGTACCAAATCAAAGAATCATACAGCTCCATGATCATTATCTGATTTCTCTTTCACCAAAAGTTTTTTGCAAGATGTTAAAGCTATCAGATCTGACTCTTACTTTCAAAGGTGAAGATTGCAGAGAATTCTTGAAGAAATATAACAATGGGCTTGACCTCCTGCCAGAGTATTTGGAGAATCCTGCATCTGTCCCAGTAGGTATAACCAGAATCCAAGTTAAGTCTTTAAAAAATCCCTATCAAGAAATTGCATAGTTATTTACCAGGGTGACAGGTCAGGAAAACAATGCTTCTATCTCTCGCATGATTTTATATATTATGTATTTTACGGTTCAAGAACAAGCCATTTTTTATTGGGGAAAACTCATTTCTATCGAAATATCATCCCAGTTATCACACTATAAAAAAGACAGAAAATTATTTATGGCCTCTTATTTGATATTTTCTATTGTGTATTCTTGCCAATTCTCAAACTTAACCATCAATAAAAGGGTGAATTGTGAAATAGATCAGGTTACCTTTTGGTATCAGGCATTATGGGGGCATAAGACCCCTATGTTTTTCTATGAAGTTTATAATGATTTTGTTTTAGTCTTCAAAAATATTTTGTTGGGCGAAAACACTCTAAGGATATATGATCAAGTTATCATATTTTTAGAGAAAAGGGGGACAATAGAGAAAATGGAGAATCACATTATCATAAGGATATTTTTCTCAAAAGAGAATCCTTCTTTTCTCCCATATTACGTATCTGATAAAATATTTATTACAGAGGTGGCAAGGAAATATAACTTTTGGTTACATTTTTTCCATGAAAAAAGAAAAAAGAAGTTTATTCCCCTGTCATGGAAGATTGGAGAGTTCATGTTTAGAAATATAAATAAAATTGATGAATTTGCAAATCATTTTAACAATGTGAGTTTAATGTATGCTGAAAAGATCAAAGGTTTTCATCCGAACAAAATCTTTGTTGGACATATGCTTTCAATGGGGTTTAGTAACTCCTTCATTCAAACTGTCTTGAATGAAGAAGAAGGGGGTAATAGCCAAAGCACTCATGTACATAATGTTGGAGATTTAGAAACACTACTTAGCAGTAATGATCTTTACAAGAAAAAGGGAAAAGGTCTTAGTGAAAGAAGTGTTCAATCTCGAGTTGTTACTCTTAAGAATACTACATCCAGGAGCAGTGCTCCAGTGGCCCACCCAATTAAAAAGACTATCAACAATAGTTCCAGTGGAGGGGGAGAGAAGAATCCTCCCCCTGGAAAAATTGAGAGTTCACACAAGTTTCCCATGAGAAAGAAAAGAAAAAACTTAGTGCAAGAGGAAGAAGATAATCTTATAGAAAATGGCATCCAAATATTTTCCTTAGAGAATATGGAACTAGAAACATACATTGAAAAAATATTTCCTACAATAGAAAGGCAGGAGCATATGGCTCAGCAAGATTCTTTATTGGAAGTCATTGGAAATTAGACCTTTAGTGAAGAAGAATCTTTCACTTTTAACAATGTTGTTTTTGACAAAGAATCTAAAAAGTTGATTGTAGAGAGAAGTGACTAGAAGAATAAAAAGGGAAAGGCTCGCTCAGAGGTCGAACTAAAGTATATGCAACTGTCCTAGATTTCCAAAATCCATAGGGAAACTGAGACACACTTGACGACTCTATTGACGGTCTGGAGGCTGAGAATGCCAAATTGAAAGAGAAGATTAAAGAATTGGAGACTGCTTTGATGCCTCTTCCAATCATGTCCAGTCCTTTGACAATGATTAAACCAACTACACATGGTATTAAGTTAAAGGGATTTTCAATTTTACTCACAGTGGTCTGAAGTTATGTTGAGAAAAATATTAAAAAGAGAATGGCATTGATAATAGAAGCATGGGAGGTATCAACAAATATTGTTTCTTTCGGTTCAAGGGCACATACATTTCATGAATATCTCCAAGATTATTTAAAAAATGAAGAAGAATTCTACACATATGTTGTCTTACCATTTGGGATAAAAGTCTCAAACATTACCAAATTGAAAAGGAGAGAAGAAGATATGCCTTCTACAAGTCGGATTAAATAGTCGAATGTCTGTTGGAAAGAAAAGATCAAGAATTTGAGTAACATTGTCCAAGCATGCAATGAATCCATACTGAAAAGAGAATAATTATTCAGAAGGCTCACAGAGATAGATTTGGCAGGAAGCATTGATGAGGTGCAAGATCCTAAGTTAATTCTCAATTCAATGTTTATGACAAGGCAGCAATTTGATGAACAAGTGGAGATATTAAAAGGATTATCGACAGAGAAAGTTAATGGCATAATTGAATATGGAAAAGAAGAGATAGATAATTGGTTGGTTGATTATTCTATCAAAAATCAAGATATTGAGGAAGCAATCCATGACATTTCTCATGACCTAAGAGATTTAGAAGGTGAATTGTTTAATATTAAAATTAGGCATGAAATAAATGTTGTGCCAATGAAAAGTTACATTGAAGATTGGTTTAAGAAGGTAATTGATAGATTAATTAAAAAAGGCCACGAAGCAGCAGTTGAGACAGTTCCTATAACCATCAATGAAGAGAATAAAAGGACAGTATCAAGCAAGTAAAGACGAGAGATACCATCATAGTAAGTTTATGTTGATCACATCTTGCTTTCTTTATCAGTTTTTCATCCAGTTACTCTACTTATTTGACTAGAAAGGTTTAACTGAAATCTGGTAACTTCTTCTTCTCTTCTTTCCAGGTCTTGCTACTTTGCCTTCTCCCACCATCTTCTCTCCACAACTCACTTCTTGTTTATATTTACTTTTATGGTCCACGGGAGCCCCAATCCTAGTCCTCAGGACAAATGCATTTTAATTTCAAAACTTTGTAACAGACTTTAATATTTTTTCAAAAATCCTAAGAGAACTAATTTGGGATCAGTTTTGACAGTGTTTTATAACTCTGAGTTTTGAGTATAAAATATTTGAGATTGATCTATCATTTTCTTCATTTGATCTCCACATGTGTCTATTCTATTAAATTTCTCTTATGCATACAGACCATTTTATTTTATTTTTATGTGTGATCATAAATCTTTAGTTTAACTATGATGGATGCGAGGAAATTTTTCTTATGTTTTCAAATGTGTAATGTATGAGGTTCCTAGTCATCTCTTAGGAATTCTCTTTAAAACAAAACATTTTATTTTCTGCAACTTTTATATTTCTTTGAATACCATAATGGATTTTCTCAAAGTCCTATATCATTTGGAAATATAGAATTCAAAGATTATCATAAAACAAAGAGGAGTACCACCTCTATAAAAATGCTTAAGGATTTGTATCCTCGTGAAGTTTTTGTTTCGGTCCTGACGAATTCAAGCGTCAACAAGAGGATAGGCCAGTTGCATACATGCTTTCATTTCTTATATCCATTAGAGGTCATAATGTGTTTAATGTGTCTTTATTAAATAAGTATATGCATGATCCTAACCATGTGATTAATTGGACTGTAATCTAGTTGGAGCACAAAGGGGACTTTCGGGTGGAGTCGGTGCACATCCTGGATGAGAAATTCAAAGTGCTCAGGAAATGATCCATTGGCCTAGTAAAGGTACAATGTACCTACTATGGTCCTGAAGATGCCATGTGGGATCATGAAGAGGCCATGTGGGAAGAGTACCCACAACTTTTTGCAATTTTTTAAAATGCACATTTGTACATATGTGTACAAAGACTACATTTTTTTGCAACTAGAGTTCCTAGAGCCACAACTCGAAGAATTCTTGTCCACCCTGTTGTGGAGCCCTGGAAGGAAAGTGGGACAACCTAAGGGACTATGATGCGAAGAAGGGGGTGCACTTCCTTGGGTTGTGCAAGTTGAGGGGAACGAGAGAATGTTCATTGGAATTGTTGCAAGAGTCATTAAACTACGGAACTATCAAGTATTGTGATGTAATAATTTATATATGTATATATGTATACATGTATGGTGATGTGCACTTGGGATAGTGAAAAAAGTAAGGGGAGGGTATTGTAACACCCCAGTTTTGATCCACATTGTAGCATTGCGTATTTGTGAGTATTATGAATGGTTGTGGGCCAAGCGATGTAATATGTAAACATTGTACATGGAAATAATAAAATGAAATACACTATCGGCTATAGTCGGGTAAGGACTAGAGTAATGGGGGGCTATGAATCGACAAGAGAGAGGCTTAATGGGGGTTTTGAGGGTTTTTCATATGCCTTGAGTCTTAAGGCATCTTCATTAATTAGTATATCATTTAGCCATTTATCCCTTTGAATTATTAAGAAATCAATAATTGAATTCATGTAAGAGGTTGAGTGAGGAAGTCAACCCACTCAGTTATGATAGAAAGGGTTGAGTGTAATCACCTTTTAGGGGAAACTAAGAGTCAAGTAAGCATGGGAAAAGAGGAAATTTGAGTAGGGAAAAGAGTAGTTTTTATAGTGAGCAAGAAGTGAGGAAAAGGAGAGAAAAGTGTAGTAGAAGAGTGGCCACCCATAGTGGGTATTGAAGATAGCTTGATGAAGTTGGAAATTGTTGAGAATGAGGTTGTTATTCCTAGGAATGATTTTTAATGTTGAGAAAATTACCCAAAAGCAAGTGAGATTACTGTGTGAGCACTCCTATTGCAGATGGATTTCCTAGAGCCCCCAGAAGAGAGATTCTTGGTCGGTCTATGCTAGAGCCTTGGAGGGAATGGAGAATGTCTAAGGGATCATGGTGTAGAGAACAAAATTTCATCCCTTGGGTTGTGCAGGTTGATGGGGAAGGGAGCTGAGCGGTTGGGATTGTTGTAGGAGTCACATAATTATGTTTTGCTAATTTTTTAGATGTTACATTAGATTGTAGACACCCATAGGGGGTTTTCCGTCCTTGTGGACTCATATCCCCAGCTCATAGGTGACTTGATTCTAAGAGAATTAGAACAGCAGAGTCTATGGTTGGTTGGAATGCCCTTCGTTTGCAGTCGGTTGTGTAAATCATTTTTAAAAGATAAGTGTTTTAATCACTAGGTATTTTACAGTTTTGATGCTATGATTGAATGTTGCATTTAATCTATATTTTGTATATATGAATGTTGTTGTGTGTGTTTAATTGTTGTTGTGCATGTTCAAATCAGTTTCATTCATGAGTTTAATTATTAATGATAGTAGAATGAGCCTATATGTCATGTTGCACATATATTTCCGCATTTGAACTGATATTATAGTCGATTTGGTGGTAACGGGACCCAGGAAGGGAGATAGGTACGCTACAGGATGGTATTAGAGAAAAAAAATTGTAGTAGTGTGCCTCAATGAGGATCTTGGGATGCTACAAAACTGATATGCAAAAGGAACTAAAACATAAAGACATGTAGATATTAAATGTATTGAAGAAATAGATACAAGGAATAACATAATTGGCCCAATGGGTAGTCCCCAACACCAATATTCCTAGATGTAGCCAAGGGGAATAAGCTATCAGAATAACAACTAAGTCAACATCAAATAGCACTTTGATAAGCTTCAGGGAAAGGACAAAAAAGAAAGAAACAACTTATATGCATAGAAGACGGACATAATAGGTTAAAGATATATATGAGTTAATGAAAGGTGTAGAAAAAGAAGAAGAAAGTGGACAAAATATCAAGACAAAGATCGCAAACACATGATTAAATCTAGAAGTTGGGATGTACAAGTTGCAATAAATGAATAAAAATCTCATCAAACTAGAACCACAAACATACATAGGGACCAAGTTCAAGTTTGGAAAGTTCCAAATGGAAGAAAGAATATCAAAACTTTTTTTTTTGTAGGAATAAGTCCATAAAGAAAGAAATCATAAGCAAAAATAATTTCAAGATATATGAAGACTACATCCCAGAAAGGGAGCCACGATTGTTTTACTCCTAGAACACGGAGAATTAGTTAGGGAAATAGAGGAATAAAAGAAACAATTTATCACCAAGGTAAATAGTTCCAATAATGAAAGTCACAAGGGGTAACATATCCATCCAAAGGACATTGAATGGAATAGCAACAACAAAAGAAGCACAAATAAGAATGGGCATTGTGAAAGAAAATTTAAGACTAATATTCCAACACCCTAGAAGAGGAGATGGAACTAAAAGAAATATAGGAGTCAAAAAGTGAATAAGATGAATAGCGAGAGAACGTGGGTGAAGGAAAACCCAAGGAAGGTAGCCAAGAACACAATCAAAATAAAGAATGAAATTTATAATCCAAATAATTTTGATCAAAATAATTAATAGCAAGTAATCAGGATGCTACCAAATGCCTAAGAGTCAGATAGTGTTGGTTGTGAAAGCCCTTAATTTTTTTTAAGAACTTTTGTTGTATCAAAGCAATCAAGATACGAGTGCTTGCCTAGGCATCAAGTTAACTAAGTCAAACTATCAACATGTACAAATAAAGGGGTTATAAGGGAAGAAATGAAATTAGTAGTTGTAATAGAGTTTATGTTAACTTGGGATATCAAAGAAGGAAATTTTATTGGATGATTATAATGTACTAAACCAAGATAAGTATGTAGTTATGGTTTGTTTGACAATGGGTTTTTCCCTGTTCCTTGAGGTTTTTCCCCTTATAAAAGTCTAGTGTTATTTCTTGAGATGTTGTTCTTACTTATAATGACTAAATAATGTGTATGATTATTGTTAGTTGGTGTTGTTAGATTCTGATAATTGATGTTATTATGATAATTTAATGCTAGGATAGATTGTTTATTTTGTTTAAGAGGTTGTAACTAATTTAGTAGTGAACAAGAAGGTTGTATTCATGTTCTATCCAACATATATGCTTCAAACAATGTGGAATAATAGATAACCTTTTGGACCTAGATGAATGATGAATTGCTAGAGCCATACTAACTATTATGTAGCGAATTTAACCTAGTTGATACCCAATACAACAAAGAGGGATTGTTACCCATTTGTATCACCTAAGGGGAATGAGTTACATGGAATAAACTTAAAGCCAGACTAGGTTTGTATGACTACGATAAATTCAAAAGGCAGGAATACTCTTAATTCTAGTTCACATGGTTGAATGACTATGATAAATTCAAAAGGCATGAATACTCTTAATTCTAGTTCACATGGTTGAATGACTATGATAAATTCAAAAGGCATGAATACTCTTAATTCTAGTTCACATGGTTGAACTTAAAAAAAAAAAAAAAAAAGCAATGAGAGAGTGTTGAACAAACTCAACATGGCCATGCTATCATAAAAAAATATTTTTTTCAACTATGATGCGAATAGGCCAACCCAAGACTATCAAAATTATCTCTATCCAACCATAAAACACATTTCCTTCTCCATATCATGTGAGGATGAGAAAAAAAGTATCCCTAAGATGTGCTTACTTCTTATCCCACTTAATGACTCACGTATAACACATCCATATGTATTTAGTATATTAAAAGAATCTAAAACTTATCCCCAATCCCACTTAATGACTCACGTATAACACATCCATATGTATTTAGTATATTAAAAGAATCTAAAACTTATCCCCAAGACCAAGGGGATGAAGGATGGATTACCTATTGGTGGCGATATGTTATTGATAAAGTCATAGCCTTTTCCCATGGATATAATGGGAAAATTGCTACATCAAGCGAAAGCATAAGAATTTTCTTAAAGATGAGTTGAAAGTGCTTACTTAAAAGGCTTCATCTTAACCCCTTTGACAAAGAAAATAAATCTCATGCATTCAAAATTAAACCCTTTTTTAAATTGGGATGAAATGAAGAAAATATCAAGAAGCCTAACTATGACCTAGATTGTATTGGTTGAATTCTTCAATAGATCCATAAAATCTTTTTTACAGCCTTCTCTAAATAAATATTTAAGAAGAGAATTTTTCTAAAGAGAGTCGATGGTCAAGCCACCAAGCAAGAATATATTTAAAAAGAATATGTGAACCATTATAAGGTTGAACCACCAAGCAAGAATATATTGAAAAAGAATATGTGAACCATTATAAGGTTGAATATATTGAAAAAGAATATGTGAACCATTATAAGGTTGAATATATTGAAAAAGAATATGTGAACCATTATAAGGTTGTCTTCTAGGCTCAAGGAATGATTGTGGAATATAGGGTGTTTATGTAGACATGTCTTGAAATGGTTCTACATTGCCATTCACCTAAGCATGAAAGAGTGTGTGATTAGGATTTGACTTTGGATGAGATGAAAATGGATTTAATGCAAATGATTAATAATAAATTTAGGACTTGATGGCTTATAATAAATCTAGGATTTGATGGCTTAAGATTGATCTCCAAGCTCAATTATCCTGAAATAATCACCAACTATAGGTTTATAAATTTACTTATTATATCTTATAAAGTCCTGGCTAAAGTCATAGCTTTATGCATTAAACATATATTTCTTAAAATCATTCTACCTAAGCATATAAGTTTCAATAAGTTTCATATGAGTCTTTTTTGTCTTCCTTGATAATGTCATTGTTGTGTGGAAAAGACTGAAGTGCGTCAAATACTTGGGTCTAGATATGCTATGTATTAAGATTGATTTTGACAAGACTTGTGATAGATTTGAATGAATTTTTGTTTAAGTATGCGTCAAATACTTGGGTCTAGATATGCTATGTGTTAAGATTAGTTTTGACAAGACTTGTGATAGATTTGAATGAATTTTTGTCTTAGTCATACTTAAGGCCCTTGGATTTGGCTAGTTTTTGTTAAAATAAATTAAAATGTTTTTTTGTTGATTCATCAACATGCCTTTTCCATCAACTAAGCCAATTCAGAGGAAACTATCCCTTCAAATAAATACATCAAGGTTTTTCACCGGCCCTTGCTCTTTATGTCATTATACTTGAGGCTTTAGTATTTCTTCTTCAAAATAGAATGTCCTAGGGTCTAATTAAAGGTATTCTTCTCTCTAAGCCTTAGGATTTCTTATTCAAAATAGAATGTTCTAGGGTGTAATTAAAGGTATTCTTCTCTCTAAGCCTTATGTTAGGAAACTAGTGAATGGAAATCACTATGAATTGACTTTAAAAAAAAATTGGAGCCTTGGGTTTCAAAATTCAAATAATGGAGACTCAATGTTATAGGAAATTATAGAGTGTAATCTCAACCTAGCTTTTAGATTAAGGTTCATCTTGGCTAAAACATGGTAAAGTTTTCAAAATTCTAAGGATTCCTTTAGATATTCAATTCTCTTGCAAAGAAATTTGGGAAGCTATTATTCAAATAATTGATAAAAACAAAATTGATATCTGCATCGAATTACTAGTTGTTGCACATATGTATTACTCTTCATGTTGGAAGCCTTTTACGAGTGCTTACTAAAGGATGGAAAAATCCCTCATAAATTTTCTTAGGGCCAAATCTTACGGAGGGAAAGGCTTCCACATACTGAACGAGAATCTATGTGTCTCCCAAAGGAATGGGGTGGTATGGGTATCACCCTTACTCACACCTAGGATGGTGCACTTTATGTAAAATGTATCATTTAGACAATTGAGGGAAAGGAGGCTTAGAAATACTTGCTCAAAAACTACATCCCTTTTAGATCCTCTTTCAACAAAAATGCCTAGAAAGGAATAAATCTTCAAACTTTTCTTATTATTCTTTCCCATGTAGAAGCTAAAGATACTTTTGTTGCAAAGGATATTTGGAAAAATTGGGAATCCATTAAACCCAAACTCATATGGAAAGGTAACTCGCTCAAAATAGGGTTGTCCTTCACTAAACACTTGTTATGGTGGCCCCCTATTATGAGATATAATGATAAATCTATGAGATATAATGATAAATCTATAGGATAAACTACACGGTTCTTATCAAGGCACCTATATTGGTGTGGCATCAAGAAGGCCACAATTGTGTTTAACACTTAATCTGAACACTAGAAAATTGGGCCAATCTTAAAGGCTAAATTTCATATGTCCAATCTAGAGAGATTAATCTTAGAGTGAGTTAAAAGTATTGTCCCTCACAATCCTTCCACTAAGCTTGGGTTTTGTGCTCCAATATCCTGGTGGAGAGGTTAATGGAGATGGAACTAGACCAAGGCCTTCAAGACATACATGGCAACTTATGGGTATAAAGGGTTGAGTAAAAGATCTATTTTGTACTCCAAATTGAACAAATAGTGAAGGCTTGTGTCCAAAAGGAAAGCATGGATCTATAGGATTAAATATATTTGAAAGCTTCATGTGGACCTTAAAAAGTCATTGTTCACAAAGTCCTTGATTCTTGGATGCCTGGCTATAAGAGGACATGCCTCTAGTACCTTGGAGTGGTGCAACAAAAATGCTTGTTATCTAGCGAGAATGAGATTATAAAGCACTTGTTTTGGTTCTATAAGTTTTACAAATCAAACCAGGAGTGGTTTGTTAAGTTTTATAGTCAATTTCTCCCTTCTCCCATCTCCTAGAAAGTTGTCCTTTATAGGAGACAAACTTCTTTAGGTCGTTGAGTTCAATATCACATGGAAAATTATTAGAATTAAAATCCTCTTTTGTATGTGGAAAACCAGAAATGAATATTTATTTAAATAAATCAAGGAAAATAAATTCTATGTCTAGGAAGATGGTTCCTTGATTTGTGCAAATCTCCATTTGCATATTGCAATGCAATCTTGGAATATGGAGATGGAGATGGCACACGTGCGCCAAATTTTGGAGTATTGGGGCAATGCATATTGCACCGTGAAGAGGGATCCTCCTTGGAACTCATGCACTCATTTATCCCACTAAGCAATTTGTGTTGTTTGTAAACACTGCAAAAGGCATCATAATTGTTTGCTCTCACATGCACCCTGGGATGATCAAGGAGGGCCACGATGGGTGGGAGCCCATTATTATTAATCTAAAATAAATTGTGGAAGGATGCCCCCAACGCACAAGACAAAGGTGACTCTCTACCTAATACAAGCATGATTCTTACTACTACATACTACATGACACATTTTTCTGTGAGAGTTGACCATATTTAATTGTATTATATTCAATATCTACCCATATAATTTTTACCTATATATACTCAATTTAATAAATAACTAGAATTTAAATTTTTAAACTCATAATTATTTTTGTTTACAACCCACTTTTTTATCTATAAAATACTATATACATGTTACTATAATTTTAATAATAAAAAATATTTTAATAATAGTTATAATAAATTCAATTTAACACAATTTATCACCAAACATCCAAACACTAAAATTATTATTATTTAAAATTTTGATAATACTTCTAATAATTTTATCACTTATTTAACAACATGAAAAGAAAGTTATATCATCACCATTTTATAAATAATTAAGATTAAAAAAAAAAAAAATCATTTATTAATACCTAACCAAACAAAATATCTACTCGCCAATGAATTTAACCAAACAAAATATCCACTCGCGAATGAATTTAACCAAAGAGTGACAACAAGCATTCACGGACAAATTATCCACGTCTATGCCAGGAAATGTTTTTTTTTATTTAGAAAAGTCAAAGGCGTAGTGTTAGATTTGAAGTCATTATTGAAGATAAACCATCCATATATATTTATTGGGTTGGTAGGAAACACTCTCACATAGTAAAGATGAATAATAAATATACTTTTCTCTTTGGAAATGGATGTGTAAATGTGACCTTCACATGAAAAGCTTCCTAGAGCGTGGTGAATTAAAGCTTTGCATTGCTACATTTTCAATGTATGAATGGCAAAAAAAAATGAGTTTGATTCGACCCAGAATAGAAGATTCAATATATTTCACTTTGATGCGCATCATGCATTCCAACTAGGCATTTACATGTCCACACAGTTTGCCATGTATATCAAATATTTACAACCTAAGATATCCATAACTCAACACCTAAAAAAAAAAGAGGTACCCTTAACTTGGTACCCATGTCATTGACCTATGACCAAAGAGTGTGCTTAAAAAATAGTACATCCCTCTTGGAATAACCCTAACATCAATGCATACTTCAAGAGCAAAACAAAAATAGATGGTTCCCCTTCAAGATGTCATCCATCTCCATTGTCACTTCATTTGAGTCATAGTGTTTTCAGTGGACTTCAAGAGTAAAACAAAAATAGATGTACCTCGTTCAAGATGTCCTCCATCTCCCTTGTCATTTCATCTGAGTCTTAGTGTTCTCATTGGACTTGGATATGCTATATTTTAATGTAGGGTTACTTTCTTGTTGAGGATGCATAAATGTGGAATGCATAAATGTTTGGTTTAGAGCTATTTATATGGTTTCACTTGAAATATAGCTCAATTAATCATGTGATTAGAATGATTAGAATTATGAACATGTTTCTTAAGTCAATAAATATTAAAAACATTTTATGTTTTGATGGTAGTAAGAAATTCTAGTATATATGTAATGGGTCGTATTTTCAAGAAACTCAAAAAGCTCGTAATATTTTGGATCTATTTTGGTAGAACTTCCTAATTTTAATGAACTATTGTTAAGTTTTGCCCTAAGAAATCCCACTTTGAATTTCATGTGAGTTTTTTTTTCAAATTAACATAACTTTTATTATTATCTCGCTTTGCCTTCAAATTCTACTTGCTTATTATAATAGTGGAGCATCCTATAATGGCTTAAATCTTTCTAAATCCATTGATATTCCCTCTTTAGATATTATATGCTTCAAATAGTGAACTTGTTTCTAGCAGATATCACATTTGCTTAATTTAGCATACATTTTGTCCTATGTAAACACTTATAGAACCATAGGAAAGTGTTATGCGATATCTTCCTTTAATTTTGAATAGACCAAAATATCATCTAGAAATACAAGCACAAACTTATTTAATTATTTTTTAAACACATAATACATCAGGAATACAAGCATAGTTAATCTAGATGAGACCACTACAAACTCATAATGCTCATAACACATTTGAACGAAATATTTCTTTGCATTTAACCCAAAATTATTAATATCTAGAGTTCAAGAAAATATCAGACAAGATTTTTGCTCCTCCCATATGGTCAAACAAGTCAACAATTATTGGAAATGGTACTTATTCTTAATCATAGTGTTTCTCAATTGTTTGTAATCAATTGGCAATCTCAGCAATCCATGAATTTTCTTGACAAAAAAATGTGTGCACTACAAGGAAAATAGTTTTGTGGAGGTTTTTAATTTATAGGATTGGAAAAAATATGATTAAAAAACATTTGTTAAAGAAAACATAGGTTTTTGCATAGGTATTAACAAAAAAAATTTATGACTAAAAAAATTGGGTGACCACAGGTTTCAGAATGTTGCACCACATACAGAATGTTGCATTGTTGCATCACTCTATAAGATGCACTAGTGCATCTTATATGTTTTAAATCATCAATGCACTACATATTGTTAAGCATTGGTGTGGCATATCTCCTTGGGCACTATGAAATTTTAGTAATGGTAACAATAAAGACAATGGTAATGGTATCATTGAAGGTAACAATGTTAATGTTGTAATAAGGATCATTGGTGCACTTAGTATAGGTATAATTATCAGTGCTTCATTAATTAAAAACACACTAAAACAAGTTACCTGCATCGATGCTTCTATTTATAAATTTCATTGATAGTCTCATACCTAAAGGAGTATTGGTGCATACATACATGTAAGGCACATCAGTGCCTAATAAAATATCATGCAAATTGGTGCTTATATATTGAGCATGCATCGACGCATACAAATGATGAAAATGCTTTGATGCATACAATGATCAAAACAAACCAATGTGTTTCAATGTCAAAAATCTCCACATTCTATTTGATATTTTTGTAGGTATGCAAATGCAACATCTCATTTCTTCTTTTTTGATATAAAATTTCAAATACTAATCAGAAAATCAAATATTTTTTATAATAATGTTGATTTTTAAATTTAATTGATGTGTTTGGATATAATGGTTGTATTAATGTGTCAATTGGGTTTATCCCGAGTGATTTGTGTTGAGGGGTATCCCCCCCCCACCCAGGTTCAAGTCCCGCAAGCGACATGTTGAGCTCTTAAATGAGCAAGCTATTGTAAAAGCCTCGACTTTCTACAAAATCTGGTTTACCCCCGGTACCATCCTTGAAATGAGGGGAAGTGCCTGGGGGTTTCCCCAAGTTCTATTCCAAAGTAAAAAAAAAAAAATAGTTGCATTAATATAATGTATCATTTTAACAAACATATCAATTGATTACATAATTATTCCATGTAATAATGTAAATCATGCATATATTTAATTGCCAACATAAAATTTTACAACAACGTAAATGCTAGTTTTCAGTTGTTGTAAAAGANCTCGACTTTCTACAAAATCTGGTTTACCCCCGGTACCATCCTTGAAATGAGGGGAAGTGCCTGGGGGTTTCCCCAAGTTCTATTCCAAAGTAAAAAAAAAAAAAAAATAGTTGCATTAATATAATGTATCATTTTAACAAACATATCAATTGATTACATAATTATTCCATGTAATAATGTAAATCATGCATATATTTAATTGCCAACATAAAATTTTACAACAACGTAAATGCTAGTTTTCAGTTGTTGTAAAAGAGTTTTCACACTTGCTAGGAGAACACTTCATGTGGTGTGCAGGGCATTTTAGTCTCCTAGCCCCTCTTATGTTTTGTTTGATAGTTGTAGAGATTAGATTGGGTGATCAACTTACATTGGTTTTAGTGTCGATTAAGGGTGTTAATCTTGTGGAGGTTGTTGGGTGTGTGGGGATTCTTGAACCCTTAACATGTGTGGTGCAACTATCTTGCAGGATAGCACTTAACACTTGGAGATACTCGAGTAAGGTGAGAAATTTGCCTTGGGATTTGTGCTTGACTTTGGTGCACCTCTTGTGGTGTTAGTTCACACATGTTGGGATGCATGGGCATCTTCTAGAACATTGGTGCACGTGTCTTGAAAGGAGTGCCAAACATGTGGAGGATGTGTGCCTGGCACATGGAGGAAGTAACCACCTTGGCACACAATTTGAGGAGCACTAGGCACATGAAGGTTGGATGTTGAAGAAAACTTGGCACGCGTGTATAGGAGGAATGATTAGCATGAGGACACCATCCTTGGAGGGCACACTATCTTGGAAGAGGAGCAATTGACATATGGACATCATGCTTGGAGGGTGCACCACCTTGGGGTTTGGATAAACCCTGGTGTGTGATGAAGATGCATTTGTTAGAGAAGAACTCCATGTGGGCTTTGCTTATCATTCTAGTCCAAGGTCACTTGTGGACTAACTCCAAGTTTATTTTTGGCCTCCCTCACCTTAGCCTATAAAAAGGAGACCGCCTTTGTTGTATTATTCTTTTAGATAGATTGTCTTAGATTCTTGGTGCTTATGGAATGCAAGAGGGCCTAGGGTTTGCAAGATGCATGCTTTAGAGAATACATGTAGTTTGTGGGATGTAAATACTAGAGGAATATTGGTATATTAGAGATTGTTATCTTGTGTGATGCTATCTATGTGGAGGACCTTGCAATAACATGTATTTATTCGTGTAACAAGGATAGTGCTTGTGGGATATATGCACTAGAGTTACTTGGCTTGTAAGATGCAAGTGAAGAGTGTGAAGCTTGTGTGATGCAAGTACTTATGGTTGGATAGTTGGTGTGATGCTAGTTGTTGTTGAGCTCCTTAGAGAGGCTTGTGTAGTTTGGTGGGATGCCTTGCTTGGCCTTGTTATTATTGGTTAGGGTTTGCAGTGATTGTGGATGCCTTAGCTAGGGTTTCGGGAACTTTGGAGGAGTCCTTTCTTGGGATGAGATGAAAGTACTTGTTGTACCATCTTGAGATGAGCTAATGTAGTATATGTTATCTTCATTATTATGATAATACAAAGTTGAACCATTATTGACTTAAATTCTATACTTGCATATCTAATTTTCAAATTTGGATTTCTCGTATTTATGAGTGAAGTTCAAAGTTATTTTGTTATGTTGATTTAATGAATAGTGGTATTGAATACTATGTTGGTTTAGAATGCTTAAGATGAACTTTCAAATCTAATTTATTGTTGTTATAATTATACTATAAGAAAGTGATTTTAATATATGTGTATTATGATAGATCTTTCCTTAAGGGTTATTGTAATGATATATGCTTAAAGGACGCTTGTGGTGTCTATTTACTTGGACTTGCCTAGATAGAGCGGTGAATGGACTTGAAGTATATGCAAGTGGTTACAGAATAAGTGAATTCAACCCTAAGGTTGAATGTTCTGTGTGATAGATCTATGATCTCATTGAAGTGAGGTGAAATTTCTAAATTCAATAAAGTGTAAATTTCTTGGTTGAGATTACTTGGATTTATGAAATTTCTACATTAAAGTGCAACAGAATAAGAAACATGTTATATTATATAAGAATAAAAAATAATTAGTCTTATAAAATGGGACAACATAAAGGTCTACAACAAACAAATTTTTAAAAAATAATCGTTACAAATATTGATAACCAATCATCATACCAAATGGGACAATATAAAGGTCCATGTTAAACAAAATGTTTAATTTTTACAAACAAACATTACAAAGTATAAAACTTGTATCATTCAATTATATCGATCATCATTCATTGTTCATGTTGCTATTAATTCCCAAGTTGCTTGCACGCCTCATTTCTTCATCACTTGCAAGGGATGTTGTACTTGGATTATTTGCAATGTTTTTTTTATTAGATTTATTTTATTCGACCTCTCCATCTTCCATCTACAAATATAGAAATAAAGTGTAATAAGTGTATCAACATTTACAATATAATACATATGATTAGGAAAATCAATAAACTTATCATAGTTGTGAATGACTCATCAATAATACATATACTTCCAAAGTCATACCCTATACCTTTTAGCAACATATTTTGATAGCGCATTTAATAATCTTATCACTTATTTAACAACATATAAAATAAGTTATGTCATGTCACTTCTCTTAAAATAATTTAATAAATAAATAAATATAATCTCTCATAATACCTAAGCCCCGAGGGTTAGCTCAATTGGTCTAGAGCCAGATGTAAGTTTATCATGTTTGTTGTTGGTCATGGGTTTGATTCTCTTGATTCCCCTAGGGTGAGGCCCTATAATCAAGGTCGACGTTTTACCCCGTTTACCATACATGAATCATGGGGAAGTGTTTGGAAGGTTTTCCACAAGTACATTTCCTCGAAAAAAAAAAAAAAAAATCTTTCGTAATACATAATCAAACAAAATAACTCTCCACCAATAAATTTACAATAATATCAAGATACATTTAATAACAAATTATCCTAATCAAACAAAATATCTCATCACCAATAAATTTAAAATAATGTCAATATACATTCAATCACAAATTATCCACATCTATATCATTAAATAATTTTAAAATAGTGTCAATATACATTCAGTCACAGATTATCCACATCTATATCATTAGATAATTTTTTATTTAAGACATCCATCTAAAATAAATAAAAATAACCTCCCTTAATACCTAACCAAACAAAATCTCTAATCACTTGAATTTAAAATAGTGTCAATATACATTCAATTACAAATTATCCACATCTATATCATTAAATAATTTTTTATTTAATGCATCAATGTAAAATAAATCTTAATACCTAACCAAACAAAATATCTAATCACTTATGAATTCAAATCGTGGCAAGCTGCATTGAAGACAAACTATCCACATCTATATCATTAAATGTTATTTAATCACTGAATTCAAATAGTGGCAACCTGCATTGAAGACAAATTATCCACATCTATATCATTAAATGTTTTTTTTATTATTATTTAAATAATTCAAAAAGGTGGTATTAGCTTTGATGTCGTTATTAAGGTAAACCAACCATATATATTTATTGGGTTGGTAGGAAACATTCTCAAAGACCAAAATTCTCATTATTTAATATATGTTTATTGGGTTGGTTGGAAACGTTGTGACATACTAAAGATGGTAGATATACTTTTCCCTTTAGATATGGATGTGTAAATGTAACCTTCACATGAAAAGCAAAAGCAGCTTATTAGAGCGTGATGAAACATTTTCAATGCCCGCATGGCCTCTCCTCATGAGAAAACGAGGCCAAGAAAAGACCTTCATTCACCGAAAATAGAAGATTCAATATATTCCTTGTTGGATGCATCAACTTACAAATCAATAACCAGCCTACCCAACCTCAATACTATACAACAAGAACTCAAGTCGAAATTGAAGCATACTAGTGGTTACTAAACATACGATTTATACATACAAACAATTTGAATATACAACAAACAATGTCATTATGCTATGTAGCATAGCCAATTTGTATAATGAGAATTCCCTTACAAACAATTTGAATATACAACAAACAATGTCATTATGCTATGTAGCATAGCCAATTTGTATAATGAGAATTCCCTCTGTGTATGAAGGAGAGACTTGGAATTCTTTAAATTATGTAGCATAGCAAATTTGTATAATGAGAATTCCCTCTATGTATGAAGGAAAGACTTGGAATTATTTAAATTATGTAATTTAATTTGTTGTATAGAATTGGTTACAATCCAAATTTATGAAAATAATATATAAGTAATATGGAATACTTGTTTGTTTTAAATAAATATAATGGCTAGGGAATAACCATTTATCACCTAATCATAGGCATTTAAGGTAAATGTCGTGCTCATTAAAAAAAAACATTATATGTTTTTATGGTAATAGGTAATTTTTATATATGTGCAACATGCTTTATTCTTTTAAGAATCTTAAAAGGCTTCTAATATTTAGGATCTAGTTTGGCACAACTCTCTAATTTTAGTGAACTATTATTAAGTTTCACCCTGATAAATACAATATTGCCATTTTGAATTCAATGTGAGTTTTTCTCAAATCAACATAATTTGTATGTTTGTATTGGTTTGCTTTCAAATTATACTTGATTATGGTGAACAGTTCTTCCATCTCCTTAAATAATTTTGACCCATGTATGATCAAGTCTTCCAAATTATCCCTTTTAACTAGATTGTTGCATCCTCAATCATACAATTCATCAATGGCTTCAACCCCAACGATGCATGTCATCCATTGTTATATACAAACTCCATTGTCTTGTAGAGTGACACACCAAAGTTCCATTCTCTATGTGGCACATTGATAAAAATCCTCTGGCCACCTAATTTTTTTAGTTATAATAAACCTCTGCTTAGACCTATTGAGAAACCTTGACTTTCTTTAGCGGAGTTTTTTTGGAGGTTTTTTTAATAATTTTGTCTAATCCTATAAACTAAAAACCTCCACAAAACCATGTTTTCCTTGTAGTGACATACATTATTTTTGTTAAGAAAATTGATGGAATGTTGAGATCGTGTATTGATGACAAGCAGTTGAGAAACACTACGATTACAAATAAGTACAATTTACAAGAACTAATCACTTGTTCGATCATATGGGAGAAGAAAAAGACTCCTCCAGTATTTCCTTGAACTCTATATTAATAATTTTGGATTAATTGTGAAGAAATCTTTCGTTCAAAATGTGTTACAAGCATCATGATTTCATAGTTCTCTTTTTCTAGATTAATTAATGCACCAACTATGTTTGTGTTCCTAATGAACTATGTGCTCAAAAAGTACTTAAATAAGTTTGTGCTTGATTTCTAGATGACATTTTGATATATTCCAAATTATAGGAAGAGCATGCATAACACTTTTGTATGGTTCTACAAGTGTTTATAGAGAACAAACTTATGCTAAATTAAGCAAGTACGATATATACTCGCAACAAGTTCACTATGTAATCTTCTCGATTTTGACCATTTAAGGTCTCAAGGTTGGCGACTGTTCTAAGGAACAAGGATGTGTCTACATCCCATTATCAACAAGTCCAATTGTCAACTAGATCAATCCATCAATCCTATTCATCATTTAATCATGGCGCAAGGTTAACCATCATCATTATCAATCATCCATCAACATTTAATTAATCGTTGTGCGCGAGAGTAAACAATTATAGAACATTCACAGGTCAACAAAAAGAAAGGTGCAAGTAATCCGACCACATTATAAATCAAGGCGTAAGAGAAATCCATCTTCTAAACCATCATAAACTAAGTTGTAAAACTACACAAGGGTAAATTGATTCCTAGACCTTCATACGACAACAAGCTTAGAGGCATGAGCGTAATCGTTACCTGTTCCCTGGCACAAGGGAATCTTGTATTCCTTAGTGATCAAACTCCATGGCAGCCCCCTTTAAAAGAAGGCCTACTCCAGTAAACATAATCCATGACAATCAAGCCATTGTGCGCACTCCCTCTCAAGGAGAATTAAAATTTTAACTACGAAGCCTTTACCTTTCCTTAAAAGACATCCCCAAAATCATTGTGTGGAAGCATGAGTTGCAGAGAATAAATCACAATAATCTCAGAGGCTAAGGAGGGAATAAACGCCCAGGAGAGAATTCCTTGCTAGGAAGAGAAATGATCCTACACTTATTATCCATGCACAGGAAAGCAGGGCATTTGAATCTAAATCTTTAACACCGAAGTGAAAGACAATCGATTTGGCTCCTAGCCGACTTCTCAGGCACTGACTAATAACTTAAGGATAAAGGAACGGGAGATAAAAACACAAATCTACATTCAAATCTTCTCCATGGAGAAACAAAATAAATAAATAAAAACGCAAACAAGGAATAAAGACAACACAGGTAGGAGATACAAAAGCCCAGGCAATGTTTTGAGTCTGGGGTTCATTCTAGCCATGCACAATTAGATAGTAACTCAGAAATAAAATACATTGTGGGTAGCAAGGTTTCTTACAGGATGAATCAAGCGACAAGGAGATTACAATTACCAATTATGATTTTACCAAAAATCTATTATAATCACCATAGAAACACATGTGGAAGGAAATATCATGGCAATTAAATCATCATCCGAATACAGTAAAATAAACAAGTGTAAATTAAACTTTATTACAAGTAACAACCTTAACAAGCATACCTTTACCGACAACAACGAGGCGAAGAGGTTCTCCCGTGCATTCGCTTCATCCAGATCCCGCTTGCTGATCGATGAGACCTCACTGGTACCTCCCAGCCAACGCTAGGGGTACTCTTCTTCCCCCTGATCCCCTCGAGCCGCAAAGGGGCCACACACACAATACCAAAGAATGCTATCATCCAGCTCGCCTCGCAAGGTTGAGCTACCACTCGTTACCCGAAATGGGTATCCCAACTCCCACAAGTGAAAACTCAGTCAAGATAAAATTTTGATAGTGTAACGTTACGCAAGACAAATGTGATCCACACTCCTCCTCCACTATCCTTTTATAGAGCTGTTTTAGTCATTAATTTCCCAGAACCCTCATTAGATTCCTTTTTCATTTAATTAATTTCGAAAAAAACCTCCCCCGTACACGTCGCTCGATCCCCTAATTGCACCAGAAAAACAATTTATTAATTAATTAAATTTGTCTATTTCCCTCACCCAACTAAAAGTGTTCCTAAAAACGCTCCTCGGTGTCCCAAAATTCTCTTACAATTCTTAAATGACTCACGCCTTACTTAATTCCTAGTTGAGTTCATAAATAGAAAGTTCCAAAGGCTAGATTCCTTACTAAGTTAGACATTCCCCTTTTTCTTTTAAGTTTCCCCTTTTCTTTAAGTTTCCCCTTTTTCTTAGGTTTCCCCCTTTTCTTTAAGTTTCCCTTTTTCTTAAAGTTTCCATTTTTCTTAAAGTTTCCCCTTTTTATAACTAAGTTCAGAATTAGCAGGTTTAGACAAAAACAACCAAATACCCCTTTTGATTAATTAAACCTTTATTAAAATTTCCACTTTAATTATTAATGCTTGAATTTTCTTTACCCCCTTCTTGTTACATGTCTAATTAGTTTTTTTTTTCAAAGGTTCTACTCAAACCTAGGTTTTCAATTCACTAGGCTTGGCTATAGTTTTTAAGGGAAAATTTGTTATTAAACTTCACTTATCACATCATTCATTTTAAGGTCGACCAGGTCCTAAGGAGGCATAGTTTTCTAGGGACTAGGTTTATTAACTTACTAGTTAAACTCGTGGTGTGCCCTTCAGGATGCACTACGTGCTCCAAGGGTTCCACTCACCTCTTTTCGTTTTCTTTGCGCGACGTGCACTTCAAGATGCACTACGTTCTCCAAGGGTGTCACTTGCCTCTTAACTGAATTTGGTAGACGTCAAACCCCTGGAGTCAATACTTCATCAGGTGATCTTGTGGGAGACTAAGGGCCTCTAAGGAATAAGGACCCTGCTTTATTGCGTGCCCCTTAGAATCATCGTGAGTGATTGTCACAATCTTCCCTCATGACATTGTGGGTATTCTCGAACTAGGTAATCGTTAACATACAGTTGGAGCCACAATGGGAGTGCTAGTAGGTTGTGGCGGGGATGCTTCCCCACCTCTCCCTCAATGTCTCTAGTTGGCATGTGTGACCCATTTACTCCAAATGTGAGTCTGGTTGGCAATCTATCGTCAGCCTGCATCCATTAACAAATCATGTCAACAATAATAATCAATATCATAACATCTAATCATATGTACATATGTCACATCAACAACATTCAAACCCTAACAGTTCACTCCTTGACTCGATTCGGAGTCCAAGGGGTTTCATCGATGCCTCGACATCCTCAACGTCCAGAGTCCTACACACTCAGGAGAACCCAGTCAATAGCACATGTCTATGTAAATACAACAAAACACCATATCATCAAATCCACAATATCTTATAATCAAAACAACCAATAGTTTAGTGACCCGGATCACTTGCACGCAAGTGTCCTCAAAGAATAAGTCTGCTCAGTGCGTGCAAGAACGGGATGTTACATACACCCCCTCTTGTTTTAAACTTCGTCCCGAAGTTTCAGAGTATGTAAGTGCCAAAATAAAGTATATCAGAATATCATAGGTCTAGCTACCAAACAAAAATTGAAATTGATGAAGCATATCATATCCATCCTCCCAGGTCATCGAGTGTGGACTATAGTTGTCCCACTGTACCTTGACCTGATCTATTGTTTGACGTCGTAGCTGTCGAATGCGATGGTCCAGGATGCATATTGTCTCCTCCATGAGCGCACCCTCGTCTGATACCTACAAGGAACTCATGTCAATAACATGTGTAGGATCACTAACATAATGTCTCAAAACATATACGTGAAAAACATCATGCATACACCTCAAAGAATCAAGCAAGGCTAGTCAATAGGCCACGGGGCCCTTCTTTTCCACAATCTCGAAAGGTCCCACGAACCTAGGAGAGATTTTATCACCCTTTCTAAACTTTATCGAACTCTTATGTGGTTTCACCCACAAGAATACTCAATCACCAACTTCATAACTAAGATCGCCATGATGTGCATCAGCATAACTCTTATGTCGATCATGTGCTTCCTTGATCCTTTGTCTTATAGTTTTCATTGGTATTCCATTTCTTGGATTGCTTTGGTTCCCACCAGGACCCTATCCTCAAGTCGATCCCAACTCAAAGGCATCTGACACAGTCGCCCGTAAAGAAACTCGAAAGGCGCCATCTTAATGGTGCTTTGATAACTGTTGTTATAAGCAAATTCTACCAGTGGCAAGAATTATTCCCAACGCTTATGTTGGTCCATCACATACATACGCAACATATCCTCCAATATTTGGTTTGTTCACTCGGTCTTCTTGTCTGTTTCCGGGTGATACACAGTACTAAGGTTAAGTTGGGTTCCCAGGGCCTCTTGGAAACTAGTCCAAAATCGTCTTGTAAACACTAATCCTCTATCGGATATAATCCTCTTAGGCACGCCATGCAGCCTCACAATCTCACTGATGAAAACTCTAGCTAAGTCAAGATCCTGATACATCGTACGCCCAGGAATAAAATGAGCACTCTTCATCAGAGTGTCGACTACCACAAAAATCGAGTCGTGTCTCCTTGCCGTCAGTGGCATTCCAACAATGAAATCCATCGAAATGACCTCCCATTTTGATCCTGGAATAGCGTGTGGTTGTATTAATCATGTTGGATGTCTATGTTCACCCTTCACCTGCTGACATTCTAGATATCTTGCCACATAGTTTACTATGTCTTCCTTCATTCCTTTCCAAAAGAATAAGGATTTAAGGTCTTCCCTCATCTTCGTGACTCCAGGAAGATCCATCTACACTGCTCTATGAGCCTTGTTTAGGATCAAACTTTTTAACTCGTCATTGGGTGGTACGTAAATTCGACTTTTAAATCTCAATAATCCGTCGTTGTCCACAGTAAATCCCTCAAATTTTGGTACCATCATAGTGTTTTGTCCAATAAAATCCTTGAACTCTTTGTACCAGTCATTGATGCGCTGTAAAGTTAGGATATTTTCACACATATTATTTTGAAGAGGCAACACCGAAAATATGTGTGGTCTCTGACTCAACGTATTAGCCACTCTGTTCATTGTTTATTTTATGTAAGTAATCTTGAAATCGTACTTGCTAAACAATTCCGACCAACATCGTTGTTGCGCGTTCAAGTCTCTTTGCGTAAAGACGTGTTGTAGTCCATAGTGGTCCATTTTTAGTTCAAATTTCTGTCCAATAAGGTAGTGTCTCCAAACTCTCACGGCATAAACAATGGCTAACAACTCCAAATCGTGTGTTGCATAGTTCTCCTCGTGCCTTCTTAACTTTCTCGAGATGTAAGCGATCACTCAACCATCTTGCATCAAGACTCCGCCTAAGCCTTCCTTGGATACGTCAGTGCATACCGAGAAGTCTGCGTCCATGTCAGGGACCTTTAGTATCGGTGTTGTCGTCAACATCTCCTTGAGCCTCCAAAATGCCTCCACGCATTTCTCAGTCCAAACAAACTTCTTGTTCTTCTTCTACAATTCCGTGATCAGATTTGCTATCTTCGAAAAACCCTCGATGAACTATCGATAGTATCCCGCTAAACCCATGAAGCTACGCACTTCGGGGACATTCGTCGGTGCAATCTATTCAATAATAGCCTCGACCTTTGTTGGATCCACAGTGATACCTTCGTTGGAGATGACATGCCCTAAGTAGTGATTCTTCGATTGATAAAACAAGCATTTAGACAATTTCCCATTCAATTTGTTCTCTCATAGACACTGTAGTACCATGCACAAGTGCTCATCATGCTCCTCCATCGTTCGAGAGTAAATAAAAATATCGTCAATGAATACTTGGACGAACTTATCCAAGTATTCACGTAACACCCCATTCATCAAACTCATAAATACCCCTAGGGTGTTCGTCAGTCCAAATGATAAAACAGTAAACTCATAATGTCCAAACCTCATCTTAAAGGCGATCTTAGGGATGTCATCCTCCTTGATCCATAACTGGTGATACCCTGATCTTAAGTCGATTTTTGAAAACATCGTCATGCCTTTCATTTGATCAAACAGATCATCAATCCTTGGCAATGGATATTGATTCTTGATCGTTGCCTCATTCAATTGATGGTAGTCAATGCAAAGTCTCCACGACCCATCCTTCTTATGTATGAAAATAACAGGCGCACCCCACGGTGACACACTTGGATGTATAATTCCTAGGTCCAGCAACTCCTTCAGTTGCATTTTCAACTACTGTAACTCCAAGGTCGACATTCGATAAGGCGTTCTTTCTATTGGTTAAGTCCTCGGTTTTAGGTCTATGGTAAATTTGAATTTCCTCTCAGGCGGCATCCCATGTAACTCCTCAGGGAAGACGTCCACAAAATATCGCACCACCAGAAGGTTTTCCAAACCTTCTGCTACTCCCTTCTCGTTTAACGCAAGGATTGCATAAATATTACATCCCTTGTGCATGCGCTTTCATAGATAAAAGGAAGAGATGAACCTCAAGGAAACTCCCTAGTTCCGACCTATAATCACACATCTTTGTCCCTCATCATCAACCAAGCTCAATTGTTTTGTCTTACAGTTGAGTATCGCCTCATGCGTTTCCAACCAGTCCATACCGATCATGACGTCATAAGATCCTAAGATCGTGATGTACAGGTTGGCCCTAATGACAAACTCTTCTAGGTTAAGGCTAAAACCCATAACCTTCCCTCCAACCTTTTGTTTGGCTCCCAAAGCCATTTGTACAAAGCTAAACTCGTCATGTTCGACTACCTTTACCTTAATTCATTTTAGCGCTGCACCAGAAATAAAACTCTTTGTAGCACCTAGATCTATTAAAATACTAAGGGTTTGGTTAGCGACGGTACCTGAAGTCTCGAGCAGAGTCGATTGGTGCTCTACCTGGCGGTTATTCATCGTTGCATGAATCTAATGGGCCTTGCCGAAATCTCCCACGGTAGTGGGTCTGGATGATCTAAATGCTCTGGTCCTCTCCACTAGGAAGTCACATTGGTAATGTGGCTCCCCACATGTCCAACACCCTTTCTTCGGTCTAGTACTCCTAGTACCCGAAGTAGAAGTTGATGGCCCATCAGCCTAGAACCTGGGTATGTTCTACTGAACAGGCTTAAACTGTTGTTGGTGCAGTGGATGTTGTTGTTAGTGATGTGGTCCTTGGTAAGGAGTCCGTTGTTGAGGCGTTGGTCACCGAGGTGTAGTGAAAGTGGATCCTCTCTGTAAGCCACGATATCTGTGTGAATGTCGAGCAGGTGTCTGAAGATGATGCGCACCAAATGGCACCTACTCGCTGATCTTGTTGGAGTCCTGCTCTGACCCCCGCTGATAAGCTCCTTCTCTGCTATGAGGGCCTTCTAGACAGCATAATGCAAGGTTTGAGGCATCAGAATCCTAACCTTTGCACGAATGTTGACATTAAGGCCAAACATGAACTTGTTGACCTTAAGCTTCTTGGTATTCAGGTGGGGAGCATACCGAAGAAGCTCCATGAAATGGGCCTCGTACTCGGACACCATACGGTTGCCCTGTCACAAGGTGTTGAACTCGTTGAGTTGACGCTCAATGAATTCCTCAGATAAATACCTCTCCCGGAACCGTTCCTCGAACTTTTCCCATGACATGTCTTCGACAGCCATGTTCAATTGCGGCAGGAGCGTCTTCCACCATAGAAGGGCGCTCCCCTTCAGTTGAAAGACCGCCATGAGGACCTTCATGTTGGAGGTATATTCGTGAAGTGCAAAGCACATTGCCATATTCTCCAATCATGTGTGCTATCTGGAGCACCAAATAATTTGGGAAATTTGACCTTCTCGAGTTCACGGTGAATGCTACTAGTACTGACCAGAGCGCGCGGTGGACCCTCAGGGGGTTTCGTCGCCCTGGCCTCATCTCTATCCAAACGGTTGATTAGTGCCTCATATATCCGCTAAAAATACCTCATCAGCCAAGCCACATCACCCACATCTATTTGTTCCTGCCCGACAACCTATTCGTCTCCCTGGGGGTTAGACCCCTCAAACATGGATGATACTGGGGGTGTCATGCCTCCTCCCCTAGCACCCTGTCGTCTGCCTCCATGGCATCCTCTAACCATCATTACCTGCACAAATACAAATCAATTTAATTAGCAACATTTAAACAAATATCTAATCAATGGAATCCATAGTGATCCCCAGTTGCGGGTTGAAGCTGCTCTGATACCATATGTAACGGCCCCTATCATTACGACAACATGCGCAGCATAACAAGTGAAAA
>JASDQU010738088.1:178143-221883 GCA_032191745.1 Picea mariana | reverse complement strand
ATATATATATTTAAAACAAGAAGGTAACAACAACAATAGTCAATCGACGCAACTCGACGATGAACACAATGCACGCAATACAGGCAACAGACCACATAACAACCTAGCATACTAGCACATCACGCAGTTGGATGCAACATACAAAAATCAATTAGACCAAAATAAAAATGACTACCCGCCCATCCTACCCTGCAAGGTTAGGACCTCTAGGACACATAAGAAACGCTCAAGCCCAGGTTGTCATCGATTTTGACCATTTAAGGTCTCAAGGCTGGCAACTATTCTGAGGAACAAGGAGGTGTCTACATCCCACTATCAACAAGTCCAATCGTCAACTAGATCAATCCATCAATCCTATTCATCATTTAATCAAGGCGCAAGGGTAACCATCATCATTATTAATCATACATCAACATTTAATTAATCATTGCATACGAGAGTAAACAGTTCTAGAACATTCACAGGTCAACATAAAGAAAGGCGCAAGTAATCCGACCACATTATAAATCAAGTCATAAGAGAAATCCTTCTTCTAAACCATCATAAACTAAGCTGTAAAAATGCACAAGGGTAAATTGATTCCTAGACCTTCATACGACAACAATCTTAGAGGCATGAGTGTAATCGTTACTTTCTCCCTGGCGCAAGGGAATCTTGTATTCCTTAGTGATCAAACTCCATGGCAGCCCCCTTTAAAAGAAGGCCTATTCCAGTAAACATAATCCATGACAATCAATCCATTGCGCGCACTCCCTCTCAAGAAGAATTAAAATTTTAAATAATAATCCTTTACCTTTCCTTAAAAGATATACCAAAACTAGATATAGTAAAAATATCCAATAGAAACCATCCGCGATAGTTTAGACCACTATAACACATATTGGATTCATATAATAGTTTTATATATTACTCAATAAATTGAAAATCCTCAACCCTGTTTAATTAATGACCAAGGGTTTATTATAATTCCTATGACTATAAGAGACACTCCTTCTATAGATATAATAACAGTTTTAATAAATAGTGATAAGGTAAGATAGCAAGATGGTCAATCATAAGAATTCATACAGTATCTACCTATTAAAATTAGAGTTGAATAACCCAACAGTTGAAAGACTAAGTAAAATAGTAGTGTAAAGGTAAACTACCTTGGGTTAATTGCCAAGGAAACAAGCACAAAACAGGCCAACACATCAAGCGTTGAGCCAAGAGGAGGAAAGCCCAAGATCCAACCTAACTCGCACCATGAGGAAGGCCAGCATAAAGGAACATGGAGACAACCTGGAAACCGCCCAGTCGAGGGAGAAGTAAGAATCCACGCTGAGGGTAATACCAACCAATGTAGAGATTGGTGGCAGACATATCACCTGAGAAACACGACACCCAGGGATACAATTCCCAAGTTCGCAAGGATAAGCAAAAGGAATGTTGAGCAATATTTTAAAAAATCAGAGGGTAAGAGTTGGAGTAAAAATATGATCTTAGTTCAAATCGGAGTAAAAGAAAATTTTGGGCGTAAACTTAAAAGGACAAGATAGAAATGTTGCATAAGAAGTAAACTTGTTGGGGAAAAATAAGGAATATCTCGCTATACACGAGAGGTAAAAACGCAAGTAGAAAATCCCCCAACTTGGGCAGCTCATGGAAGGAAATGCGCATATCTTTTTCATTGTCAAATGCAGAGTCACTCCCCACGATGGGCAACTCGTGGAAGGAAATGTGCATAGCATTTTCATGGTCAAAAATGCCGAGCCACACCCCACGCTGGGAAACTCATGGAAGGATGTGCGCATAGCATTTTCGTGGTCAAAAACATTGAGTCACTCCCCACATTGGGCAACTCGTGGAAGGAAATGCGCATAGCATTTTTGTGGTCAAAAATGTCGAGTCACTCCCCACGCTGGGCAACTTGTGGAAGGAAATGCGCATAGCATTTTTGTGGTCAAAAATGTCGAGTCACTCCCCACACTGGGAAACTTGTGGAAGGGAAATGCGTAGAGATTTTCCAAGGAGAAAACCTTGTAAATAAGGAAGCACAGTAATAAAAACGCAGTCATCAAGTAGTAAATAAAAACACAGTAATTAACAGCGTTGTCATCACGCAGTAAAAAAAAAATACAGTAATGAAACGCAGATGTGAGTCGCAGAGGAGATAAAAAGTTTGGTGAATTGGAGAGACATCCCCAAAATTATTGTGTGAAAGCATGAGTTGTAGATAATAATCACAGAGGCTAAGGAGGGAATAAACACCCAAGAGAGAATTCCTTGTTGGGCAGAGAAATGATCCTACACTTATTATCCATGCACAGGAAAGCAGGGCATTTGAATCTAAATCTTTAACACCGGAGTGAAAGACAGTCAATTCAGCTACTGGCCGATTGCTCAAGCATAGACTAATAACTTAAGGATAAAGGAACGAGAGATAAAAACACAAATATGCATCCATATCTTCTTCGTGGAGAAACAAAATAAATAAATAAAAACGCAAACAAGGAATAAAGACAACGCATGCAGGAGATACAAAAGCACGGGCAATGTTTTGAGTCTGGGGCTCATTTTGGCCACGCGCAATTAGACAGTAACTCATAAATAAAAGACATTGTGGGTAGAAAGGTTTCTTACAGGATGAATCAAGCGACAAGGAGATTACAATTACCAATTATTATTTTACCAAAACTCTGTTACAATCACCGTAGAAACACATGTGCAAAGAAATCTCATGGAAATTAAATCGTCATCCGAATACAGTAAAATAAACAAGTGTAAATTAAACTTTATTACAATTAACAACCTTAACAGGCATACCTTTACCAACGATGATGAGGCGAAGAGGTTCTCCCATGCGTTCGCTCCGTCCAGATCATGCTTGTCGACCGATACCTCCCAGCCAATGCTAGGGGTACTCTTCTTCCCCTTGAGCCCCTCGAGCCACAAAGGGGCCACGCACACAATACCAAAGAATGCTAGCACCCAGCTCACCTCGCAAGGTCGAGCTACCACTCGTTACCCGAGCTGGGTATCCCAACTCCCACAAGTGAAAACTCATTCAAGATAAAATTTCGACAGCGTAACATTACGCAAGCCAGATTTGATCCATACTCCTCCTCCACCATCCTTTTTATAGATTTTTATTAGTCATTAGTTTCCCAAAACCCTCATTAGATTCCTTTTTCATTTAATTAATTTTGAAAAAACCTCCCCCGTACACATGTCACCCGATCCCCTAGTTGCACCAGAAAATCAATTTATTAATTAATTAAATTTGTATATTTCCCTCACCCACCTAAAAGCATTCCAAAAAATGCTCCTCGGTGTCCCAAAATTCCCTTACAATTCTTAAATGACTTATGCCTTACTTAATTCCTAGTTGAGTTCATAAATAGAAAGTTCCAAAGGTTATATTCCTTACTAAGTTAGGCATTCCCCTTTTTCTTTTAAGTTTCCCTTTTTCTTTAAGTTTCCCCTTTTTCTTACGTTTCCCCCTTTTCTTAAAGTTTCCATTTTTATTAAAGTTTCCCCTTTTTATAACTACGTTCAGAATTAGCAGGTTTACACAAAAACAACCAAATACCTCTTTTATTAATTAAACCTTTATTAAAATTTCCACTTTAATTATTAATGCTTGAATTTTCTTTACCCCCTTCTTGTTACATGTCTAATTAGTTTTTTTGTTCAAAGATTCTACTCAGACCTAGGTTTTCAATTCACTAAACTTGGCGACAATTTTAAGGGAAAATTTGTTATTAAACTTTACTTATCACATCATTCATTTTAAGGTCGACCAGGTCCTACAGAGGCATAGTTTTCTAGGCACTAGGTTTATTAACTTACCAGTTAAACTCCCGACGTTCCCTTCAGGACGCACTACATGCTCCAAGGGTGCCACTCACCTCTTTATGTTTTCTTTGCGCGACGTGCCCTTAAAGACGCACTGCGTGCTCCAAGGGTGCCACTCGCCTCTTGAATGAATTTGGTAGACGTCAAACCCCTAGAGTCAATACTCTGTCAGGTGATATTGTGGGAGACTAAGGGCCTCTAAGGAATAAGAGCCATGCCTTATTGTGTGCCCCTTAGAATCATCGTGAGCGACTGTCACTATCTGCTCTCACGGCATCAATGGTTTTCTCGAACTAGGTAATCGTTAACCTACAGTGCGAGCCACGGCGGGAGTGCTAGTAGGTTGTGTCAGGATTTTTGCCACACCTCTCCCTCAATGTCTCTGGTTTTCATGCATGACCCTTTTACTTCAAATGTGAGTCTATTCGGTCGTCGGCCTGCACCCATCAACGAATCGTGTCAGCAATAATAATCAACATCATAACATCTAATCATATGTACATATGTCACATCAACAACATTCAAACCCTAAAAGTCCACTCCCTGACTCGATCTAAAGTCCAAGGGGTTTCATCGATACCTCAGCATCCTCAACGTCCAGAGTCATGCACACTCAGAAGAACCCAGTCAATAGCACATGTCTATGTAAATACAACAAAATATCATAGCATCAAATCCACAATATCTTATAATCAAAACAACCAATAGTATAACAACCTGAATCACTTGCACACAAGTGTCCTCAAAGAATAAATTTGCTCAATGTGCGCAAGAGCAGGATGTTACAGTGTATAAAATGGAGGAGAGTGGATTTGTTGCATTATTCCTTTAAATAGATTGTCACTTGTGGCCTAAGTCCAAGTTTATTGTTGGTGTAGCTCACCTTAGTCTATAAAATGGAGGAGAGTGGATTTGTTGTATTATTCCTTTAAAGAGATTGTCTTAGAGTCTTATTTCTTGTGGGATGCAAGAGATCAACACCTACGGTTTGTGAGTTGCAAGCCCTACATAATACATGTACCTCGTGGAATGCATGTTCTAGAGAAGTCTTGGTATCTTAGAGATTGTTAATTGATGTGATGTTATCTATGTGAAGGGTCTTGCAAGAATATATATATATATATATATATATACATACTCTTGTAACAAGGATAGTGTTTGTGGGATGCATGTGCTAGGGTTACTTCCCATGTATCATGCAAGTGAAGATTGTGAATCTTGTGTGATGCAAGTACTTGGGGTTGGATAATTGGTGTGATGTTAGTTGTTGCTGAGATCCTTGGAGAGGCTTGTGTAGATTGGTGGGATGCCTTATTGGGCCTTGTTATTATCGGTTAGGTTTTTACGGCGATTGTGGATGCCCTAACTAGGGTTTCAGAAGCTTTGGAGGATTCCTTACTTAGGATGAGTTGAAAGTACTTGGTGTACCATCTTGGGGTGAGTTGAGGTATTGTACTTTATCTTATGATAATCATAACTTCAACCATTGTAGACCCAAATTTTATACTTTCATATATGATTTTCAAATCCATCTTTCTCATGTTTATGAGTGAAGTTCAAGGTGTTAGAAAGTAATGGATGTGCTCGTTTAACCATAGACAATATAACAATATTGTCACCAAACCATAGGCTGAAGCCACCCACGAGCACCTTAACCTTGATAGGGAATGATTCCAGAAGCAAACCAATAGCCAACCAAGGCTAATGCATAATGATAAACAAGACTAATCAGAAAGTCCAACCGTAACCAACAGAAAGTCTGACCTTAAACTAGGAAACCAGATTGCGACAGCTGCCGGCAGTTGCAGCTGCTACCTAGACTTGTGCACTAGCCCAGTTTCTGCAGTGCACACTTCTTCCCAGCTGAAATTCTAAGCTGTGTGTACAAAATGAGGTCTGCCTACTTGTATTTATATTGTTTCCTGAGTTGTCTAGGCCGACTTCTCATTCTGGAGACTAAATACTTTATATTAATTATTCCCTTGAACAGAATTGTCTTCTAGGGTTATGTTCAATGCTTTAGGGTTACTTCTTTCTTCCTGGAATATTCTATTCTCGTCAGGGTTACACATCGAGGTAAATACCTCCCGCAGCTACCATAATATCAACACTCCCTCCTAGCTAGCGAGGTATTGAAGGCAATGGTCTTGAGCACAAATATACCATTCAACCGGTAGCATCATCATAGTCGTATAGACTATCTCATGATTAGATCACGAGCACCATCATCACTATCATTGTCATCTGACAACATCAATTGCATCATATCTTGAAACCATACTCCATCTGAGTAATCAGACATGATGCTGAATAAGTCACTCACTCCAAGGAGTGATTTAAAAACCATTCTTCTAATCTGGGCATATGTCCTAGAAGAATAAACGTCCTGGACCATTTTCCATCCGGAGAATGTCTGACCATTAGTACATTGATCATCCATCTAGCTGATAATCATTTTCAACACTATTGATAGTCTACAAGGCAATCAGAACACAATTGTGTCTATCCATAGTAGTACACAACTACAATCCAGTGGTACACTACCACACCAAGTATCACACAACTACTTAATTAGTGACACATAGTCACAACCAGTGGAATACATCCACCACAGTAGCATACATCTATTGTCGAGAGACATACAGTCTCCATAGCAATCATATCATCTGATATCAACCTGCACAGAAAAATAATGTTCTGATATAAACTGAATCATCTGGGCCATTCTTCCAGTCACATCTGTGAGATCTGGAAGAGCATCTACCCTCAGAAGGTAAAACATCAGTCATGAGCTACTATACTATTCTTCTCAAGCATAGAATAATAATTGTCATGATTTCTGAGCCTAGACCATTCACCTATCTAGGCCATTCCTCTAACATTAAACAAAGTGCAACCTAGAGAGAATGAGTCTGAGCTAGGGAATGCATGTCCCTGATTGTTGAACCTGGACTATTCACCTAACTGGGCCATTCTTCTAACACTAAACAAAGTGCAACCTGGAGAGAATGAGTCTGCCCTAAGGAATGACTGTCCGGACCATTTCCTAAGGAAATGATTATTCTGCACCAACCTCCAAAATGGACCATTCTTCGAAACTGCTCACAAATGTAAACTTTGAAAGAATGGCTACCTAGCGAGGAAAACCATTCTTCCTTACCACTACTGAGAGTGACTATCAAGAAGAAAGATTGTCCTAGACCATTCCCCCACATTTTCCACAAAGACAATCATTGTCTATGGTACATCAACAATCTATCGAACCATTTTCATTACGAAAATGACCATTCGATCTGGACCATTTTCCCAACTGGAAAATGCCTATCCGTCAGAAATCTCAAACCACTTTCAGAACTGGAAAGGAACTGCTCATCGTGGACCATTTTTCAAACTGAAAAATGACTGTCCATAAAACAATACCACATTAGTGCTCCCTCCCAACCTGGGAGTCATCTCTTCCCCTTTCAATAAGGAAGTCATCTCCACGAGCTCCAGCTTGTTTTTTGAGTATGAAAACTCATTCATCTTGGACAGAGGCTTTACCAAAATATCTGATTATCTGCTCATCTGTGGAGATATATTGGAGAACCACTTCTCTTTTATGGACCTCGTCATGGAGAATGTAATGCTTGATCTCAATGTACTTCGGTCTAGTTTTCTCTGAAGGCTTCATATAGCTCTAATCATTACAGTATATCATGGTTGGATTCATCTCTTTTGTTTCCTGCTAGCTCATGACATCGTGGTAAGGCTCAAACTAGAACATATCCAAGTGGCACTTCTTTTTTCATCATGAGTGTTTGTCATGGATTAGCAATCCATCATACTGGACTTCTGAGTAACCATTCTGATACAATATCTTTGTTATAGAAAGTTTTCACCACGCTTTTGTTGTGCATTGGAGGCTCTCCACCAAGTTGTCTTCTTCCATCTGCATACAAGAGTCTCTTTTTGGTATACCTCAAAACCTTGAGGTCGCTCTACATATGCTTCTTTGTTTGATTAATCTATTGAGGAGAACATTACTTACATTCATCTGATGTAAACTCCAACCCATGGATATTGCATGAGATGTAATGTCTCAAGTAGAGGTATGTCTGGAACAAGCTATCATCATAGTCCTCTCCCTCCATCTAGGAGAACCTTTAGTTCTGGATCTCACAATTCTTTCATTCATAAGTCTTCCATGAATTGTTCTCCATCACAACTTTCATTTCTTCCGCTTGATTGCTTCTAGTGAGTTCAGACCAAGCTGGTAGTCTTGTGATTCTCGATATAATGACTGGTTGTTATGGCTTTTCTTTCTCTCTTGGAATATTCATGTTCTTCCTCATGTCTTTGTTTAGCTCTTGGGTCCATGGAGTTTTCTATAGATTCCATTCCCTAAAGATGGATCATGGATGTGGATGGACAACCAGGGATACTTTAAGGCTTCTTTTCGAAGAAGACTTCTTCTAAATTCAAACTAAACATGTGTTGTTTTTCATGGCTACTACCATTGATGGGAACATGGATAGATACTTCATAATCCTCAATGGATCATATTATTTAGGATTAGCTCCCTCCTAATCCTTGATTCATGCATGAATGCATGCTCTTCTTTTGGAATTATATAATTGGCTCCCTCCATCTAGGAGAGTCCACACTTTTGTCTACATCCTTATTGCCTTCTGCAAAGTGTCACAAGTCTTTTTCTAATTTCCTCTTGATTGTTGACTTCTTTCTCTTTTTACTTCTTCCAGGTTTATTCAAGTTTTATTCTGATTTCGGCTTATCTTGCAGTTGCAATAGCTTCCACAGGAATTGTTACCAAGGATTGTCAATGTACTTCATATTTTCATGTGTATTGCTTGACTTGTAGTCATCGTGATAGCAATCCTTATCTTGTTATTCTTCCATAGGTATTGTTTCTCTCTGAACATCTTATCTTCTAAGAAATGGATATGCAAGAAATGTACAAAAACTATGTAAACATGGTATGTACAATAACTATGAAGAATATTGTTACCTTGTCTTAGAAGAAGAAGTTTGTTTTATCCTGCTTGGACTTCTTTGAGGGTTCCCTTTCTTTGGCAACTAATGCTTCATGTGCTTTCTTCCTTTTCTTTAACTTGAAACCTTGTTGTGAAAGCTTGATCATCTTATTTCTTTTGGGGTTTCTCTTTTGTACTAATCCTTGATTCTTCTTGTGCACAGCAAGTCCAAAGTTCTTCAAATGTGGGATACTCCTTTCTTGTGTGCATGCTTGCGGCAAATGCATCCCATGTCTTGGGAAGGGGCATTGAGTACTATATTTACCAGTTCCTTCTCTAAAATGATTTATTCAATATCTCATAGTCGATCTCTTAACTGAGAGATTCTCACAAGGTATGATGTTATGTTGTCATCATCATTCATTTTCATGTCACGAAGCTCATTCTTCAAACTCATTACTTGTCCAATGTTTCTGACTAAGAATAGGTTTGTTAGGACATCGTACATCTTCTTAGATGAGTCAAGATGGGATATGTAGGGTATCAAGTGGTATTTTATAGAGTCCACTATGATACTCATGGCATTGATGTCACTGTCTTTGAACTTCTCCATAACTGCAACATTCTAAGTTTTTGTCTCTCTTCCTTCTTCGAACTGTGGTTCCACGATCTTTCCTTTCACGATATCCAACACATTATTTTTGGCAAGAATGAGCTCAATCCTTGTCTTCCATGATCTGAAGTTAGAATCCCCTTCTAACATGTTTTTTGACTTCATAGAGTAAGTCATAATTGCTTTGACTTGGTCAACCCTTGATTTTGACCAAAAAATCAAACTTGACGTCTTACCTTGCTGAGAGTACCAAGAGATGCGCTAGGCTAGAGTGCACTAGTCTATCCAGAAATTAGGTCAATCTCTTCACTTAAGGTGCATCAACGAGAGGGTTAGGGTTTCGTTGTTGTTGCAAAAGACTAGTTGCAACTATAACTGATCAAATCCTCCAAATCTATCTTCCAGCGGTTAGACTGTCTGAAGATAGTGTGGCCCCATAACCTATTAGAAAGTAATGGATGTGCCCGTTTAACCATAGAAAATATAACAATATTGTCACCCAACCATAGGCCGAAGCCACCCCCTAGCACCTTAACCTTGACAGAGAATGATTTCAGAAGAAAACCAATAGCCAACCGAGGATAATGCATAAAGATAACCAAGACTGATCAGAAAGTCCAACCATAACCAACAGAAAGTCTGAGCCTAAACCAGGAAACTAGATCGAGGCAGTTGTCGGCTATAGCTACTCCCCAGACTTGCGCACTAGCGCAGTTTATGCAGTGCACACTTCTTCCCAGCTGAAATTATGAGCTGTGTGTACAAAATGAGGTCTGTCTACTTGTATTTATACTGTTTCCTGAGTTGTCTGGGTCAACTTCTCATTCTAGAGACTAAATACTTAATATTAATTATTCCCTTGAGTTGAATTGTCTTCTAGGGTTAAGTTCAATGCTTTAGGGTTACTTCTTGCTTCCTGGAATATTCTATTCTCGTCAGGGTTACACATGGAGGTAAATATCTCCCACAGCTACCATAATATCAACACATGGTTGTTTTGTTATGTTGATTTAATGAATAATAGTATTCAATACTATTTAAATTTAGTATGCTTAAGATGAAATTTCAGATCTGATTTGTTGTTGTTGTAATTCCACTATAAGGAAAAGTAATTTCCATATCTATGTATTAAGATAGATCTTGTCTTGATGGTCGATGTAATGATATATGCTTAAAGTATGTTTGTGTTGTTGTTGATCTAAAAGAGTGTTTAAGGTCTTTAAGATAACATCACAAGGATAAATCCCCCTGCGTTTTTAGAGAGGTGGTACTCCTCTTTGTTTATATAAAATAAAAGAATATAAAAAGTGCCTAAGAAAGGAGCATGCTTATTCTTGAAGCAAATATTCACATGGAAAGAATACCTAAGAAAGGACCAGGCATCTCCCATAAAATAAATATTCACAATATGATACAAGATTATAAACCAAAAGAATAAGTAGTCTCACATAATGACATTTCCATCATAGCATGAAGTAAAGTAGAACGCGTCATTTGGAAGAAGGGAAACATAAGGACCACATATGGCAAAGAACTTTAAATTATCATTCAATTAAGACTCAAAAACATTTTTATAGACACACATTTGAAATCTCCTGCTTAAAATTGAAAGTCTGAGAAATCAATAATGTAATGTCCCAAATAGTTCTCGCGAAACCTCAAAAAATAATAGATGTATGTAAAAGTTTATAACAATTGAAAGTAAATTTGTCTATCCTAAACATACTGTGATGGGGATCCCTTGGACCAATAAATGAAAATACCTGGAAGAAAAGAGAAAACAACAGTTAAGAATCGACCTTCGACATTCACATATCATGAAAAGAAAGGTTGGATGACTACTAATTGAAAAAGAAAGATAGTTGAAAGCTTAACAAAATGACTACTTGACTTACTATGATGGAAGATCAAATCATGTTATCTACTTGTTGATGTTTCCTTTATATGTTGCTAGGTTGGAGGTGGTTTAACATTATTATCGGCTTCTTGTTGATATGTTTCAATTATCTTAAGCAAGGCATTTCTTAACCAATGTTCAATATACTCTCGCATGGGAGAAACCATTATTTCTTTCCTAGTCATGGTTTCAAATAATTCATTTTATGTATCTTTAAGATCAAAGCTCAATTGGTGAAGTGTGTCTTCAATATCTTCATTTTTATTCACATATCGAATTAACCACCTTTCCACTTCTTCTTCGGAATATTCAATTGAGTCGTTAAACTCACTCACCCATGAAATCTTTAGGGTGTCCAACTTTTCTTGTAATTTCTCTTTTGATAAGAGTATTGAATCCATGATTAAATGTGGGCTCTCTAGCTCTTTAGTTAAATCAACAAGCTTAGAAATAGATCAACTCTTTTGGTATTGATGGTGTTACATTTGAAAAGCATTTCCTGCAAAGATTTAATTATTTTCAACCAGCAAGCATCTATTTGTTTCAACCGAGCCTTAGAAGAAATATTTTACTCTTTTCTATTAATATCATTTAAATTTAAGACCTTTTCAAAAAATGTACCCTCATCTTCTTTGTAAAAACTTTCATCATTTTATAGGTCCTTTTGGAGATACTCTTTAAAATGCAATACCGTTGTTGAAAGAGTAGTTGAACTTGTTGCTAACTCTCGTATTTCAAGGATAAAGGCTATCCTTTTCTGAATGTTATCTCCAATATATTTTCTAACAGTTGTCAATAAACTTGATGAACCTTTTAATCCATAGCTTTTTTCTGGCACATTCTCTAGATTGTACAATGGCTATATAGAAGCAATGACTCGACAAATAGGGGTATTGGAAGCAGAGCATTTTCCAATTCTTTTACCTTTTCTTTTAGGATTGGGTTTTCCTTCTCTATCTCATCAATGGAATACTTTAAAGCTTCATCGATTGCTTCATGAAACTCCATGATTTTCGAGGGTTTTACCCCTTAAAAATCAATCTTTGATTTCCACTTTTCAAAAATCATTTTATTTTTCAAATTTACTTTTTCAATTAACAAATTCTTAGAATTTTTGTTGTAGGTCATGTGGTGTAAGGTAGCAAATTCCTCCTCAAATACCTCAGGCTCCTGAGAAGCCAATTCTTCAGCTATAGTTCTACTCTCAATCATTCTTTGTTTAATTCTGTCAACTTCCATATCTATGGGACTAATTTCATCTTCAGGTACCTCCTAGCCTTCTTTCTGAGGTGTTTCTTGTTTTCTTTTTGTAGATACAAGAATATTGTGTGATATTTCAATTTCCTTTTTGGAAGGGTCTTTATCTCTTCCATCATCTGAATTCCCCATAGAGGATTTCCTCTGTTCTTGGGTACTATCGCAAGGTTTTCCTCTTGTCGAAGCAGAAACACTCTTTTGAGACACATTGGGTGATCCTGGGTTTCTACCTATTGCATTTCACCTCCATTTCTTATAGTGGTCATTGGTACTGACCAATGTATCGATATTATCCAGGTTTGTTTTGATTGTCTCCCCCTCCTTCTTCTAGTTGAATAGACTTATTAAATGATGAGTCGTACCCAATTGTAAACATGTGTGTCAAAAATACATTATTAGGGTCAAAACCCTGAATTGCATGAACTTCCTTTAAATTGAAATGGTCAAACTGGGTGGTGAATTCATCCAGATGAGAAATGTTCTTTACTTAAATTTCTCCAATTTTCCACAACAAAGGGATGAATTGTTTTTTTATTTTTTCATTGAATAAGTGTGCCCAATGTTTGTATTGTTTGCACACTTCAATAGTGAAGAGTTTGTTGGAAACATAGAATGGCATCAAAGAGGCTTTCCCCTAAAATCCATAAAGTCTAATAAAACTAAAATCTTCCATAGTCTCAAAAATTCCTTTCTCTAACAAAAATGATGTAGCTTCTAGTGACAATGTGGACGTTGTGGGACTGTGAGTTAACTTTTTGAAAGAGAACAAGAAGGCATTTTTTACTTCATAAAAATTGTATGGAGCCTTGTGCTTCAATAATGTTGGATACAAGAATGAAACTGTATCCTTTTTGAAGTCTATATTCCTGGTTCGGAGCAGGTCCTCAAAAATTGTGGCAATACACTATAGCATATATTAGATAAGATTTCATGTAAAAAAATTTGGTTTTCTTGATACCTCCCAACTCGAATGAAACTTCATTTGAAATGATTCAGGCCCAATCAACTACAACATCTTTATGAATGGAATGATACATAATATATACAATATACTTTGGAACAAAGTTCATGGAATCCTAGTGAATAACCATGCACATTCTTTGTATGGGTATTTAAAAGAACATACCTCAACTTGTGCATAATTTTTAGAATCACTAGTTGGACTTGTAATAAAACTTTTGAGGAGTTCAGTTACCCCAGTGATGGCCTTTAGAAAGTGATCGGCTTCAGAATTCTTGAATGTCAAAGTGGGTTCTGATAGTCTTAACATTGTTCTAAAAATTGAGCATGCCAAAGAAATTGGTGACTTTTCCTGTAACTGGATGACTCTTCTCTCAGTGTCAAGTTTAACAGTGCACTAGAGAACTAACTCTTTGAATTTATATACTTTTTGAACGCATCCAACTATTGCAATATTGAAGGTATAGACTTTGCTTAACTCTTTTTCCTTGGGTGGAAGAGTTGAGTACCACTTGAAGGCTTCTGACCGCTCAAAATGGTGGTCTTCTTGTCCCAAGGTGTTGATAGTATCCCCTCAATATAGCTCTTTCCTTTTACTTGACATATTTCGATGAAGGTTATTTTTCGTGAATAGGTGGTGCTTTTGTCAATACAATATTTTTACAATAAGGATTTAATTACTTATTTAATTTATCACGTATTGAATTGGTTATCAAATGTTGTAGCTCTTAGTTCAAATTTGCCAATTGCACAATTTGATTTAAGATATAAGGTGGAGCTTTTACGAAAATTTCACCACTTAATAATGATATTCAATTCATATGAGTGATGGGTGATGTGGTAATGGGGAAATAAATTCCATTGGTAAAGGTGATATCATGTTGTGATCATGTGAAATAGTTTAGTATGGGAGTGTAAAGTGAGTAACATGAAGGTCATTTTTGGAGGACGTGGAAATGTGGGATGCAGGGTGCGGGTTAGGGAACGGAAGGTGAATATGAGGGAAGGACTCTCACGTCTGCAATCATTAAAATCATCTAATTATAGAAATAGGTTCATTATGAGTGACGTGAAAGTAGGGAGGGTCTTTTTGGCGATTATGGGTTTGTAAGTTGCAGGATTGTGAAATGGGAGATGTCTTGGACCTTCGCAACGGGACTTCGACAACTAAAGAAATGGCTAAGTGGTGAGGTTGCGTGGTGGTGAAAAATGAAAAAGAAACTAAGTGTGGGACCTGGGAACTTTTTGACCTAGTGGTAGTCTCCCTGCAACCCGCATTTTAGAAAAAATGACTAAGTATGGGATATACAAGGAAAGTAAAAAATTACTAAGTATAGACCAAAGTACACGAAGATTGATCAACGAATGTTGATCAATAGTTGTTTATTTACTTGAACTTGCCTAGAAAGAGTAGTGAACAAAATTGAAATATTCACAGGTGGCTATGAATATTTGAGTTCAGCCCTTAGGTTGAATGTTTTATGTGATAGATCTATGACCTCATTGAAGTGATGTGAAATTTGCAAATTCAGTAAAGTGCATATTTCTTGGTTGATATTGTTTTGGTTTATGAAATTTCTATATTAAAGTGCAACAAAATAAGAAACCCAATGTAATATAAGAATAAGGAACCATTAGTCATACAAAATGGGATAACATAAAGGTCCACAACAATCAAAATGTAAAAACAAAAATTGTTATAATTATTGGTAACCCATTGACATACCAAATGAGATAATACAAAGGTCCATATTAAATAAAATGTATGACTTGTACAAACAAGCATTACAAAGTACAAAAGTTGTAACATTCAATTATATTGATCATCATTCATTGCTTGAACTACTTGCATACCTCATTTCTTCATCACTTGCAAGGGATGTTGTACTTGGGTTATTTGCAATTGTTTCTTGATTAGCTTGATTTTGTTCAACCTCTCCATCTTTCTATCTATAAACATAGAAATAAAATGTAATCAGTATATCGGCATTTATAGTACATATATGTATTACAAAAATTGATAAACTTACCATGGCAGTGAGTACTTTGTCAACAATATGCATTCTTTTGAAGTTGTGCCTCAAGCCTGTTTGCAACAAATCTTCTCTTGGCTCCACTCCATACTTTGTTACCCATGAGTTGTATACTCCATGAAAAAAATACGGATATGGATAAAACCTTCTTATTGTTCTAATATTTATAAATAGTGGATGTAAAACAACATAGCTACTTACAAATTGTTCGATTAACCCTTGATACTCCAACATATACTTACAACCCATACTTAATCTAATTTCAATCAAATGTTTGGATGGCTCTTCTTTGTATGTGAGTACCTTGTAGAAAACATACATGGACCATTGTAAAATAATTAAAAGATAAAAATCACAACAAATATGATATGTTAACTTAGGAAAAGGGGAGTACTCCTCACAAATTTTGTGTTGAACCCTTTTTAGCCTTGTTGTCTCATCATGTGTGATGAATGGGTTCCATTTTGTTTTCTTTCTTGCAACAATAAAACAATTGAAAATGAGTATTTCATGTGATAAAAATCAATGAGTGTGTACTTTTGATGCATGGTGTTGTTGGGATAGCTCTTCCCGCAATCCAGTTAATCTTAATTCTTTAACCATCTCTATGTACACTTTTTTGGACATCCCTACAAGCATGTTTCGGATATCATCTCATTTGGCCTCATTAATTTTGTTAAGCTTCCTAAAAAACAAAAAGAATAATAAAAATCAATCAATATGCCTATGAGGTAAATATAGTAGGAATATTAATTTGGTAATGTTATTACTCGTACATGCATATTATAGAAAAATATGTTTCATAGTAATACCTTGTAAATGAATATTTTTCTTTCTTATACAATTTTGATATTGCAATTCTCACATGTCTAATTCCCCACTACCCTAGAAACACTTGTTGTAATTTAAACATAACATGATTATTTGATTCATTTGATTTATTTTTGTGTTATAAATTAAAAGAACATCTATACACTCTTTCCACTATATCCCTCCTAGTATTATAAAAAAAATTCCCCTATTCATCAACTTCCAACACAACTAGGGACAATTGTGTCAGTATACAACTTGAAAGCAATGTATCGTATGCCAGAAGTGTGTTTCTTGACACTGTGAAGGTAACTAACCATCAAGTCCCTTATATTTCAATGAATCTTGTCACACTATCATTAATAAGGAATTTATGCATTCTTAATGATGGTGTACATTCATATTACTCACTAGTTGCAAGTTATTTAAATATAAGGTACTTCTAATTGATATTGTGTTCCTTGGTAGTTGTGAAGAGGCAAAACAACTGCTAAAAAGGTTGAATGTTGAGTATGTATTATATCCATCGTGTCCAAATGATTGTATTCTTTATAGAGGTGAATACATGGAGAAACTTATATGTCCAAAATGTAGGCATGGAAAGTATCATTTTTTTTAAAAGGTACCAATGGTCATCCTCATAAGATAGTGAGGCATGTACCTATAATTCTAAGGATTCACGGGCTCTTTCTTTGTCAAAATTATCCATGTTGTAGGCATGGAATTCCTCACATGGCAGTTAGCTAGGATTTATGTGGATCCTACAACTTCAGTAGCCATGAAACATATGGAGGATACATAGGCTGATAAATTCAAGGATGAAATATAAAGCCTTCAATTGAGCTTATTCATGGATGGAGTTAACCCATCTTCCCTCCAAAATTCCAACTATTATGTTTGGTCAGTGGTAGTGGTCAATAACGAAACCCCCCCCTCCCCAATGGATCTTGTGTTGGCTCTTATATTTCCTAGTAGAAGACAAGTGGAGAGAATCAAATTCTACCTCCAACCATTGATCAATGAATTAAAGAAATTATTGGAAGGTATATAGGAACACGATGTATCAAGACCCTTTCTGATGGATAGGTATTTTACCTTGTATGTCATGTGTGTGTACGCCACACACAATTATCAATGACTACTAGGAATTTTCTCTGCTAATAATGTTGATTGATTTGTTTATATTTGTTTTGTTATTAGACATACTTAATTTTGTGCAACTGTCCTGATTGGCACCAATGTGTTCCATATACAATAACATCACAGGTGTTGTAACAAAGGGGTATCTTGGATGTAAATATTGTGGACCTTCTATAAAGGCTAAGTGGTTTGATGACCTACGAAAGCTAGTGTATGTTATGACCTTATATATGGGAGGTATATATGGGGTTAAATGTATGTGTAATAGGGTTAAATGTATGTGTAATGGGGTTAAATGTATATGTAATAAGGGTCAACCTAATGGGGAGCCCACATGTGTTTTGCACTTTCCTCTATCAACCTTGAAATTTCCTCACAATTCCAATGTTCCAAAATGAAGTTAGAACAAAAATGGTAACATGGATTGTTTGAAGGATCCAAATCAAATATCTTTTGCCTTTATACCAAATATTAAATATGAAATAATTAAAATATCATAATAAACCAACATACACACAAGATACAAAAGTGGAGCACAACTCCCAAATAGATAATAGAGATGAGTTACACAATAACTTCTTATTCATTACGAGAACCTCCTCAACATAACCCAAATGCATCCATATAAAAAATCATATTGTAATCCCTATGATAATGATTATAATTACCTCCATATATAAACGTTCTCACTTATTGCACATGCGGACACCTTATTAGGCCTACCCCTATTACATATACATTTGACTCCATATATACCTCCCATAGGGTCATAATGATCCAATTAACCCAAATAATAAAAGAATAAGTAAGTTGTTCCTTGAGAATGATAATAAGTGAATGAATTGCAATACCACTTTGAGAGAGAAACCTTATGTACACCTTATGTTTACAAATAACTCTTCATGATCCCTAAAATTAGGTCTCCTTGGTACATATATAGGAGATAAAGGGTACAATTATAGACAATCATCCTACCACTAATGACAACAATAATATAGAAATAACATTGTAATGGCCTATGACATAGGGGCTTAACAATGTACCATTGCTTGAAGGTATTCCTCCCAAAAGAGAACCCTTATAGAAGAGCATTTTTTGCTTTCAATGGTAAACTAGAGAGAACTTAGAGTCTTAAAACAATGACATTGACAAACTCGATTAGAGCATATGTAATATAGAAGGAGAAGGAAATTGCATAATTTTTCAATTCAACTAGGGAACCTATGCTTTATTATTCTGGATTTTTCTACACCTATCACAAGAAAATGCCCACGGGAATGAAAACAAAACCCATGTTTTATGATATTCCATCTTGTTAGTGTCTTAAAATTTCTCACTTGATATATCCCATGCATATATTCAAAAAATGTTCATATTTTTATGGAGGCACATATCATCGGAAAAAACGTGACACATTGGGTGCTAGGAATGATCATATTACTTCAAATACTAAAAAACAACATTGACCAAAAAAATTAAGTGGAAGAGAGGTAAGTCCCTCTTGTTCTTTTAAATAAATTGATGTCACATGGAAATGACATGTCTTTGGAGAAGGATTTTATATTAGGTGTCAAGGTGACTTACTTATATGGGTAAAATCTACGATATCGCTTCATTATAGAAGGAGTTTTGTCAGGGGTTGTAAGTACATGACCATATAAACCTTCTAAGGGCATGTGGATTCCATGATTTTTTTTTGTAGTGTGGGTAATAAGGCATGCACTCAAAATTTTATCCTCTCTTTAATTATGTACATGTTTTTTTTGTAGTGACAATATCCTTTGCTCGTGCAAGGTTGTGTGAACCATGACTTCCCCTCGGAACTGCAACAAGCCAATTATTTTCATTTATACATTGGATTACATCAAAGGAGTTTCTATTCCCATGAGTTTCATGGATTGCATGTATATCTTCTAATTCACCTAGTAGATAAGGTTGAATTAGTTGGAGTCATCTCTTGTCATTGGATGTTTTTCTTGGAGAAGTACATGATAAATTTGAAGGATTTTGTTTGACAAATGGAAAAACTAGAGGAATTTATGGTTAATGGGTACACGGTATACGAATATTTCTATCAAGATAATAAGTACATCATGTCAATTGATGACACGTGAGGAGGAGGAGTTTTGGATGACGACAAAAGGGCAGGTGAGCTGCTCCAAACCAACAAAAAAGGTGCATGATAAAGATTAATCCACTTATCTTTTGTTAATTTTATACAAAATGATTGTTTAAGGTAGACTTGATATTCTTTATTTGATTTCATATTGTTTGTTTTGATTTTCTGAATGCATTGGTGAATTCATAAACTTATGTCATCAATAAATTTATTAAAGAAATTGACCATGGCTCACATTATATGAAGAGAAGAGAAGAAAATGGTACAATGTTCAAGGAAACAATTTAGATGGTTGAATGGTAGAAGCATGTTTTATCTTGATTATTTAAAAGAAAATATGTCAATGATAAGTCCCAATAGTTGGGTGGCTTAGCAGATCAGGGAAAAATATGGCACACCCAACTATTACCCACATGGTGAAGAGGATGTAGTAAACATAGGTATCAGTTACAACAACTCCATAATAATCTATCTACGTCAATTTATCATTTTATAATGCACATTTAAAATAGAATGTGTATTCTGTTTTTATTTCTCTGGTTCCTAAACATATGACGTCACCCTTTGTTTACATTTTTATAAACGCAATTGTACCCTTCTATGTGGGCATATCAATATCATTTTCTCATTAAGGATGATGGCAATGGACGTTTCATGCTTGACTATGAAATGGAGGTCAAGTTAAACCAATCTAGTCACGCTAACCACCATTATTAGAACCTAATAGAGGGAAAGTTAGGTTACATCAAAAAAATATAGGAGATTGTCCAAGTGTAGCTCTCATTTTTTTGTTTTTTTTCAGATGGAAGAAATCATGGGAAACCCCCTAGTGCTTCCCTACATTTTGTGGATGGTAAACAAGGTAAATTGTCGGCCTGATTACTGGCCTAACCTGGTGGGAACATCTAGTGATGCTCAACAATCTCATCAAGAGAAACAATAGCTAGCCAGGGATTTGACCCTGAGACCTCATTCATAATAACCACAGCACTCAACCACTCGAGCTAACCTACTGGGCTCCAAGTGGAGCTCTCATATTTCTGATGTGTATTTTTTTAGGTGCAAGTGGTGGGATACTTTTAATTGGAACAAAGTAAAGTAAGATCATGCTAGTGGACTAACATGTATTAACTCCAAAAAGGTGTGGGGTGAAAATAATGAGCCTTGTGTTTTCCCGAAACATTGTAACCAAGTGTTTTTCTCATTTGGATGTCATTACATGGAAAAAAAGTATTTTGCGGATGTTACAAATTGGGAAAGTTTATTTTTAAAAACTCCAACAAAAACCTCCACTAACAAAAGCAGATGTTTTTGCATAGGTATTAGCATAGGTTTATTATAACGACAAAATTTGGGAGGTCGAAGGTTTTAGTAGAGGGTTTTTCATTAGTGCTCATCATATAGAATGGCGCACCAATGTGGCACTATTTAAGATGCATCTATGTGTATTATATATTAATGTGCTATATAATATTAAGCATCATTGTAGTATATCTCCCTCAGAACTAAGAAATCCTAGTAATGGTAATACTAACATTAATAATTATGACAATGGTAATGGTATCATTGAAAGTAATAGTGTTTATGTTTTAAGAAGGAGCATCATTGTGATTGATACAATTATGAGTACTAGTGCTTCACCAACCAAAAATGCACCAATACATGTTAATTGCATTGATGTGTATAATTTATAAATAACATCACCGCTCTCATACATACAAAGAGCATTGATGCTTACATACATTTAAGGTGCACCATTCTGAGCTATAATCTCATGTATATCTATGATTATATATTGAACATGCATCTTTATGTACAAATTATCGAAATGCATTGGTGCATATAAATTATTTAAATGCACCGATGCATTCAAATGAATAAAATGCATTGATACATTTTAGTGCCAAAATTTCACATGTGCTATATAGTTTCTTGTGGGTATGCAAAGTCGGCTTCCTTTTTTTATAAAGTTTCAATCACTAATTATAAAATCAAATAATTTTAATAATTTTAATGATAGCATTGAATTTTATATTTTAATTAATTCATTTGGATATAGTCAATGCATTAATGTATTGTATTATTTAACCAAATATATTAGTTGATTACGCATATGGTCATTGTAATAATATAAATGATGGATATATTTCATCAACAACATAACATTTTTGTAGAAAAACCTCGCAAGAAAACCCAAGGGATCTTCCCCACATTATTGGATGGCACCCTAGTAAACTTGTCAACATAGACTAGTGTGCCTAACTCGAGGGGATTTTAATTGAGCACCAGTTGAAATGAAACTAGCCAAATTCCCAACAATGTTAGTGATAAACAATTGAGCTAACCCCTTAGGCTACAACATAACATTTCAACAACGTACACTACAATAGAATAAGAAACTCATTGTATTATAAAAATATTAAGAAACACTTTGTCATACAAAAGGAGACAGCATAGATGATGTCCATGATAAACAAAATGTCAAAAAAATAATTGTTATAATTATTGGTAACATGCCATCATACCAAATGGGATAATATGAAGGTCCACATTTTCATTGTTTTGTTGATTAGTTTAATTTCATTTGGCCTCTCCATCTTTCATCTACAAACTTAGAAATAAAGTGTAATTATTATATCTGCATTTATAGTATAATATACATTATTGCAGAAATCGATAAACTTATAATAGCAGTGAGTGCTTCATGAAAAATACACATTCTTTCAAAGTTGTGCATCATGTCATCTTGCAACATATATTTTATTGTGTCCACCCCATACTTTGTTTCTAATGAGTTTTATACACCATGAAAAGATTTATATTTAAATTAAAGTTTATTATTATTCCAATAGTTATAAAATGTGGGATGTAAAGCAATATAGTTACTTACAAGTTATTCAATTAATCATTGATATTCCAACATATACTTGCAACCCATACTTTAATCCAATATCAATCAAATGTTTGGATGACTCTTCTTTGTATGTGAGCACCTTCTAGAAAATATTTATGGACCACGGTAAATTAATAAAAATATAAAAATCACAACAAATATGAAATGTTAAGTAAAGGAAAGTACTCTTTACAAGTTTTGCAATCAACATTTTTTTGCCTTGTTGTCCCATCATATGTTATGAATGGGTTCCATTTTATTTTATTTTCCAATGGCAACAAAATAATTGAAAATGAGTATTTCATGTGATAAAACTCATTAATTACGCATAGAAAAAGAATCAATAATTGCATACATTTGATGCATGTTGTTGTTCGGATAGCTCTTCCCACAATTCAAATATTCTTAATTCAATGACCATCTCCTTGTGCACTTTTTTGGACATCGCTACCAGCATGTTTCAAATATCATCTCATTTGACATCTATAATTTTATTGATCTTCCTAAAAAGGAAAAAACAAGGATGAAAATCAATTAATATTGCTATGAGGTACATGCAGCATGAATATTAATTTGACAATTTTTTGGACTAGTATATACATATTATAGAAAAAAAACATGTTTAGCAATAATACCTTCTCAATGAGGGGTGGAAAGTGCATAGGGTGCATTCTTGATCACAAGGGAAACACAGAAAACACTTTCAAATGGAGACTGGGTAGAACCACAAATAATTAAGCAGAGACTCTTGCTTTGAACCAAGGATTGAGGATCATTAATGGTAAGAAATACAAGAATATAATTGTTATTGGGGGTTCAGCATTAATCATTAAATTAATGAACAAAGCCTCTTACCCAAACAATGATGCTCTTATTAGAACAATTACCTAAATAAAATAAAAAAGTATACAAGTTTGAGAGCATCAAATTTTATCATGTCCTTGGGGCTCTCGATTCATTAGCCAATAAAGCAACACATCTAGTTCATGGTAAACTTAGGCAAAAAAAATGGGGAAGCTTATTTCCTTATCCCCTAATGTAATGACAATAAGAGTTATGATCAAGCATAGCATGTTGAACACTTGGCACATAATTCCATTTGCGGTGGAAGTACATCAAAGTTGTTAGCCACGATGCACACATAGTGTTATCCTCTCACACATGCAGCCTTAAATGCAAGCTTGAGTTATTCAACCACTTCGACTCATGAGCTTTTTTTTTTTTTTTAATTATGTTTTTTTTTGTCTTTTTTAATTAATTTTTATTTTAAATAAATTCTATAAATCTTTAAAATTAAAATTGGTTAAAATTCAAACTTCAAATATAAGTATATTTTTAAATTTTATTTTAAGGTTTTTTTAATTTCTTAAAATTGGTTAAAATTCAAACTTCAAATATATATATATTTGTAAATACATAGGCAAAAAAATTACTCTGTGATTAGAAAATTCATACAAAAGTTCTTGTCTACTGGTCTGCTACTTGGGAAACCAAACCAATAGTAAAGGAAAATATTATCAATCCAAATTGTTTGGTCATTGTTTTTTAAAATACTTGCATTTACAAAATAAAATAAGAGTATAATAACTTGATAGCAACGTCTATTATCAGAGTATTCATGCTCTTCATTAAACAAAATTGAAAAAGGACTATATTGTTTAATTCATCAGAGGGGTCGATGGCTCTTATGGAGGTGTTGCCTATGCTTTCTCGTTTCTTTGGTTTGTTGTTGTTGACCTAGGAGACGAAACACACATCAGTACTTCGTGAAGAAGAAGGCGGAATTCATCAAGTTGAAGTTGGATAGTGCTTTGGGCTTCCTATCTAGTTTGTAACATCTGCCTAAGGAGAATCTTCGTGTGCCAATAGAGCTCGACCATGCATCAATATTTGGACTCCCTCCCACGAGAGCTACCAATGTCGGGCACCCAATTTATGATTCCCTCATTCACTTCCTGAGTTGTAGTGAGAGTGTGCTATGTTCGAATATCAACTTATGTTTCTTCAATTTTCTCCCATATGTGTTGTGGGATACTCTCTTGGAATGTTGTTGTTGTTGCACGACCTTCATTTTAGACTCTGTTGATGGGATTTCGCTCGTTTCTTCATCTAGAGAAATTTTTAGACTGCGAACTTCCACCTCTCCAACGGTTCCTGCTATAATCTCTGCGAGGAGCCATAATGTTTATTGGATTGATGCTAGAATATCAGTTGTTCTCCATAAGTTTTCAAACCAGGTGCAATGATGTTTGGCATACAGATCGACGCGAGATATAGTTTCTTGATTTATCCTTCCACGAATGCCCTGTGGATCTAGACAGTCTAGCAAAATAACCCTATTGCGTCCCTTGATATTCATACTAGCGTGACCCAAAATCTATGGTGATTTGTTTCTTAATTGAAATGTACCTCCTCCTAGCTTCCTTTATTGCCACATTGAATGGGCATGGTACAAATCATGTTGATGGTCGCTTGCCTGGTGCATGTCGCTCGTACCCTTCCTCTTTCGTTGGCTATGCCAACTGGCTTCCAAGGACCTGGAGCTCGAAGTGGCAGTTCATGTTTTAATGGTCATTGGGATGAGTGAGGATCGATCCTAAGTGCTCGATGTCATCCTCATTATAATGATCAGGCCAAGTGGAAGTGTAGTGATGCTCTCTAGGCTAAGTATATGTTGAAGTTTTACTTATACATCTAACAATTATCGTTCTTATAAATATTATTACAATCATTTAGCACATTAGTTGTATAAATAAGATCAGTGAAAGAGAGGCAATCACAGAAACAATAGAGACACATAGATTATCCTGGGAAACCTTCATGGGGAAGAAAACCCAGCAAAAACTTCCTCGATATAGATATACCAAAGACCGAACAGAACATCCTCCTCTACTCCTTCACTAGGAAGAGTAGCGCACCACTTAACCAAGAAATACCAAGACATAGACCAAGAACCCTCCTTGATGTCACCCGCAGTTGCAGCAGCTACTACTCCAAGACTTGTGCACTACAGAGTTGAGTAGTGAGAGTGTGTTCAAATGAGACACCATCCTCACATATAAATACAAGTTTTGAGGTGGCGCTAGGGTTGTGACTCTTCACTTGGTGGAGCCGAATTTTCCTATAATTGGCTAAAACCACTTTACAATTACTAGGGGCCGACTTTACAAATACAACCAAACAAATATATGTTGACCAATCCACAAAAGGGGATTTGATCTTATACAAGACCCGACTTGATCAATCCACAAAATGGGATTTGATCTATACAATACTAACTCAAATTTAAGTAGAATATTCTATGAAGTTACAATAATTCAACACTCCCCCTTAACAAGAAGGGTATTCTACTGACAATATTAATAGCAATTGATTGGACTCAATACATCATCAAGAGGAGGGGACATCCTCATCAACATCGGGAGCATTATCGATCATATCTATAGGTCATCATAAGTTTTTCTCATCATCAACATCAGTAGAAATTGAACATCATCATCATCTGCAGCATGGAGCTAGAGTAACATCATCATCATCAACAGCATGAAGTTGGAACATAAACATCATCAACATATATATGTGGCAATAGAATGAGGCAGGTGCATCAACAACAACATATGTGGTACTCTGACAGACCATCCTTACCGGACCTTTTGAATCTACCCAGGAATCATTAGATTCCCTAGGATATAAAATCCCAACTGAGCTACCACTATTGACCATAGTTGGCATATACATGCACAAGTACTCTGATATATCGTCCTTACCAAACCTTTGGGATCTGTCTAGGGACGATCAGTCCCCTAGGATATAAAATCCTAACTGAGCTACCCGATGTTGGTCAGGATGCCATAGTATCATCATCATCACTCTCCCTTTCAAGGGAGGTTCTTTCAGAGAACACCAATCTTGTATCAGAAGTACTAAAACTTCACACAAGGCAGAGGCTTAGTCAACACATCTGCAACCTACTCATTTGTGTGAACATATTGGAGCTTTACAGTTCCTTTATGCACCATGTCACAAATGTAGTGATACCAAATATTTATGTGCTTCTTCTTATCATGGAAGATTGAGTTCTCTGTCATCTTTATGGAACTCTGGTTATCACATAGAACCACGATAGCATCCATATCCATACCGAACAGACCTGCCAACAACTTCCAAATCCATATAGCTTCACAACTGGCAGAACATGTTGCAATGTACTCTGCTTCTACCATGTTGAGAGAAATACTAGACTGCTTTCTGCTTTGCCATGAAGTCATGGTTGACCCCAAACTCAAACAACGTCTTGAAGTGCTCTTTCTATCTGAAGCACTTCCATCCCAATCTGAATCAGTATAACCATACAGTCTAAAGTCAGGATCTCCAGTATAACAGAGACCATAATCCAACGTACCCTTAAGGTATCTCATCACATGCTTTGCAGCTACAAGGTGAACACGTCTAGGCTCCACCAGATATTGACTCAAGGTTTTCACAACAAAGCATATATCTAGCCTGGTATTCGTTAGATACATCAACAACCCAATAATATTTCTGTATAGAGTAGCATCAACTAACTGTGACAAAGTATCAACCAGGAGCTTCAAATTCGTCTCCATGGGTGTGGCCATGGCTTTACATTAGAACATGTCAAACTTCTTTATTATTTCAACTGCATACTTCCCTTGGTTAAGGAGGCTCTTCTCTAGGCTCTGCCAAACTTCAAGATATAATAAATAATGCATCGAGCCTAGGTATTTCATCTCAAATTCTCCAACGAGCTTCCTTTTTCAATCTGTGATGAGTTTTTCTTCTCCTAGTACACTTGCTCAGCTGCAACTTAATATGCACAATCATGTGCTAGCTCTATGTGCTTTCTGCAAAGCATTATCTGTCTCACTGCCTGAGAGTATGTCCTTTGCTCTCTCGGCAATTGTTCCTCTGGAAATGGGACTTTGCACCTGCAGCTACTTTGAAGCTAAGAATGATTGGTCCATTCTCACTGTGGTTGTTGAACTCTGAGAGTAACTCCATCTTCTATTATAGTCATGTCTCCATGGCCCAACTCATGTACTGCACCAACTGTCACTAGAGATAACTCAATATCAAATATAGGGATTGTCATACCTGCTCCCTTTGAATCTCATATTGTGTTGGCTTATTTTAATAAATCATGTTTTGTTCTATATATACTTCTTCTGATTACTAGAGAAATTTTCTCATCATAGTCATCTCCCTCTTGCTCGGAGAATCCTCTAGACACAAATCATTCTTTATACATCTTTATACTATTATCTACAGCATATTTGATATGTTAGATCAATCTTGGAAGTCACCATTGACTTCTCTTATGGTCTCAAGGAAAACTCCATATCCCAATCCTTCTGACTGGCTTCCTCCTCTGTCTCTGAAACAAGGGAATCCTCCAAGGATATTTCACATCTCGTAGAAGTCTCTGAAGCTATGATCTAGTCTTCTCAACTCTTGGCATTTGTCTACCAGTCCTTGAAGATATCTCTTTTTCCCATCTGATCCTTTTCTGAGATCAGACTTAATTTGAGTCTTGATTTCTTATGAGTATACAAAAACTTCATAGTCTCTACAGGATATACTTGGTGTTGAATACCAAGTATTAATATGAAAAGTTGAGTCAGACTTTAAACGAATTCTACTTTCTGTCAAGGTGGCTTCATTATCCATTGACCAAGTCTATTGTGAGTTCTATTCTAATGTTTGGTCATCTTTGGAGCCTTCTGCTCCTTACAATCAATCTCCATATGAGATACTTTGTATCTCAAAAGTAGTTTATTCTTCATCTTCTTTGGTACATGGATGTATATGGTCATGTATACAACTTAGATAGTATGCTCCATGTCTCATCTAATATGTTGTCTCCTACAACTATCACTATAGCATCCTCAGGGTTATCACCTATGACATGCCCGGAACAAGAACAACAAGGGAGAAACAACAGACAAGAATAATACTCTTTATAATAATAATAAAACAATAGCGAGAAAAATCATCACAGTAGCTCCTTCAGAGCTCACTTGTGACCTATCTGAAACAAGGGTAAAAAGTAAGAAATACAATAATAAGAAATGAGAGCGACACTCTTCTAGTGTTGTGATCAATCATTCATCCATGGTAACCTGGAAACAAAACAAGAAGTTTCTCCTAAAGGAGATGTTAGTTATATCTGGTAAATGATTACAATAAGCATTTATCTTAATAATGCTCGCATGCTACCAAGTATAAAAAATTTCAAATATTGTTATCACAACTATAGTGTTTACTTGTAATGAGGTAGTTATCAAACTTGACATGTGCAAATTTGAATCTTATCAACTTAATCAATCAAACCTGGAACTTGGAGTCTTGTCCTCAAGAATGAGTGTTGTTGCTTTTCTTCCGAGTCTCATTCACTCAAGATGAAAAGTATTAACTTAAACCTGTCCTATGTACTGAGATAATATGCTTTCTTGATAGAAATATGAGTTAGAGAATAAATTCTATAATATCAACCTTAATTAATCTAATACTTTTGACTTTAATTTTGGCCAATGGTTAGCATGATAGTCATAACTTCAACAGATTAGATTACAACCTAGATGTTCATAAGATCATAACAAATAGAGCTATATTAAATTGATCAAACCTAAGGTGCATTGTTCCTCTGAATGTGATGGATCTAAGATCCCTCTAGATCTACGATTGTTTTTTAGACAAAAGATCATTTCTCGTGCAAATGCCCTTTAAAAATAATGATACAGTTTAAACATATGTAAGTACATACCTCTGACGGATACGTTTTTTTACTTCCCAAACTCGAGGAGCGGGATGAGGCGAGACGAAATGTCATCGCGGCTAGGGCCCAAACCCTAGCCGCCTCGCTCTAGTTTCCGAGTGCAGGGGCGCGGACTGCAGCAGCCGATCAGCCTTCTCTGCATCCAGGGCCGCGGATCGGCATCAAATCATTCCTCCAGCGATTCGCCTGTGTCCCCAAGTTTCTTGCATGCGTTTTGGAGCAGTGGTCTGCCTCTACGACTTGCTCTGTCCTTTTGTTTTCTGGAGGTCGTCGCCCTGCTACGATGGCCCCAAATCCGTTTGCTGAGATGGAAAAATATCCTTTGGAGGCATTCAAAGCGTTAGTCTGCTCGGCAGGACCTAAATCCAAGCCCTCTCTTTCGTCTAAGTTTGTTAAGAAGATAGAGGAGATCCCTTCTCTGGAGCTATCCCTAGAGGGGCCTTGCAATCTTTCCCTCCTTCTAACAGAAAAGGCCCTCATCGAAAAGTTTACAGGGTTATGGCCCAGCCCCAAAACGGTGGAGGCATGGATTGATGATCGTTGGAAGTCGATGATACAGGGAAACGTTTCTCTGTGCACAATAGGCAAGGGTTTTTTTGTCTTCAGTTTCTCGAGGGCAGAGGACCGTGACCTAGTTTTCAGATCTGGACCCTATTTCATGGGGTTGAGAGGGCTGTTCTTAGCCCCCTAGACTCTTGACTTCAATCCAGGAGCCGAGATCACCGTAGCCCCTGTTTGGGTTAGGCTGCCTCATCTCCCCTTGCATCTCTGGGGGAAAAACTCTCTGGAGGACATTGGAAATAAGCTTGGGCGCTTCCTGGACAATGCGGAGCCCAAAGGGGATCAGTTTATCTGTGCTCGTATTTGTGTTGAGGTTAACCTCAAGAAAGGACTCACAGAAGCCATTAAGCTCTTCCTGGGGGAATGGTGCCATATCCAAGAACTGGATTATGAGCAAATTCCTTTTAAGTGCCTCCGGTGCCATGCCTACGGTCATTTCGCAAAAAGCTGCCTCAAAGCCTCTGAGGAGCTGGGACCAGTCAAACAAGATGATTTTCAGCCAGTAACTAACCGACGAAGGTAGCCAAGGCAAAAGGATCCACTACTCCAGGCTCCGAAGGCCACTCATTCAGCAGAGGCAACTCTAGAAAATAAAAACAGCTTTGATGCATTGAAGGAAGATGAATCCCAAGAACCAGAAGCAACAGCAGTTAAGGAAGACCCTCCAGTAAAAGGAAGCCTTCCGGATTCCACTCCCCCAGAATCAGCAGCAGCGAGAGAAATTTGGGCTTCAGATCTGGAACCCTCTGCCCCTGCAGATCTGGTTGCTTCAGTCCCCTCTAGCGGCTCTGTGGAAACTCCTGAACCTGAAGACAATTCAGTTCCGTCTCCACCCCTTACCCGAGGGCGAAGAACCAACAAAGCGCGCAAAGAAAAGGAGGTAGCCTCCAACATTTCTTTAGGTTCTCAGAAAAAGCTGGATCCCTACTTTAAGGGGAAAATTTCATCCCCCTCGGTTTAATGCTTTGCTTCTGTCTTCTACTGTGCTCACAGTTTGTGAGAATCTACTCATGTATGCATTTTTTGTCATTTTCTCGAATTAGCTCAAGAAGCAGATGGGATTGGTCCCCCAAGACATTCACAAGAAGGTTGGTAGCACTGTTAGAGGTCACCAACCTTCTTCAGATTTGTAACTTTCTGATTTTGGCTCGCCAGAATGCCACTTAATGCAACATAACCATTCTTGTCAAAAAAAAAAAGTACATACCTCTGACAGTATCGACAAGTAGTGGCACCATCCGGCAGTAGCGGCAATAAATAACAAACCTTTAAAACTTCAAAGGTGCTTCAACTTGTAACTTAAAGTTAGTTGGAGATTTTCTAGGGTAAGGCGCACTATGACAATAAAAATCAGTCCCAACACTTCACAAAAACTTTCACTGCAACTGGCATGAAGGAAATGGCACTGCAACTACAACTGATAGTGCAACTAAAACTGATACTACAAGTGATATTGATATTGCAACTTAAGGTTTTATGAGGAAACCCTAATTTCTCAAACTTCAAATTTCGATATTCCAATCCAGGGACTATATGCGTCCTCCTAGGGTGAGTTCCTAGGTGTGGTTACTTTCTCCAACGTCCTCCTCAAACAAGGAAAATGTCACACTTAGGGTTTTGTTGGGCCCCAACAACTCCCCCTAAATTTTTACAAAATTTAAAGGGCCCCCATTAGAATCTTGATAATTATAATGAGCTACAGAATCAACCTTTTCAAATAGTTCCATACCTTGGCTTGCTTTGAGACAAACTTAAGACATTCACTATAGTATGAGACATTCATTACAAGAGTATATGTCAAAATTTAGAAACGAGCATAGAAATCTCAGCAAAAACGTTAATTTGTATCAACTGTTTACTTTCGTTTAAATTATGATTATGTGTTCTTTATTTTGCTCATTAGCAAGTTTGACTATTTTAAACAATGGGTTCAATACTTCATCAAATAATATCTTGGTTGGTTTCTCATTTTCATAAAATCATTTGGTGATATTAATTAATTAAATTATGTTTTCATTTTGCATCTCATTTCAAAATACAAATAATTAAAAAAAAAAAAAATTATCTATCATTTGTTTGATTTTGTAAAAAACAAAAATTAATATTTTTCTCTTTTCCATTAACTTGCAGCTTCTAGAATTTTAAGATCATATTTAAAAGGAAATTATAAACAATGTTTGTTTAAAACTTATAATTAGTTTAAATTCATTTTTTATTTTATTGTTCTAGATTTTGTTTTATTCACAATTTTTAGGTTATTAATTTAAGTTTCTTTTTGTTTCACGGGTTTCTATTATCAGTTATTTGGTATGGATCTAATCATGGCTTGATTTTATTATCTAAATACGTTCAAGATGATTGATCCAAAAATAATATTGGATTGCTGCAAATAAATTTATGAGTAACAACAAATAAAATTTGGAAATGTGTCAAGAACAGAGACACGATTTTGCGAGACTGATTGCATCCAAACCATGAGGAATTTGAAGAAACGGTTGAAAACCCATCTCCCAAATGGACCCATTTAGCTTTTGTGTAGAAATTTTCCCAAATAAATACACGATTTGAGAGATATTTGTGTCTCTTTACGAGGAAAATTTCAAGTGGCGGAAATTATTAGTGACGCCCGGACTATTCATTCATTGTATAAATATATGAGAAAGCTCAGAGCCATGGGGAGGCAGGAAATTGAGAGGAGGATTTTTATCCTTTCTCTTTTGTATATTATTTATTTTGTAAACTTTTCTTCTTTTCAAATGGAGTAACGGATGGTTGGAATCTTTTGGAGAATGGACGAGTATTTTCAAAGAAGAATATGGAATTTCAGGTTCCTTAATGGATTTTGTCCTGTGAGTAAAATGGTTTTATTTTCATCATAATATCTTCATATTCTTTGAATAATTGATTATGCATTGATTTAAATTAGCTTTAGTCTTTTTTATCAATACATGGTTAATTGTTATCATTTATATATTAATTTTTCAATCTTTAAGAATCTGTTATCCCAAAATTTCTTCCTCGACCATATGATAAACATATTTTGCTGAAACTATATGAGAAAACAATTTACTATTTTGGCTTTTGTGCTTTTGTAGATTGTGCAATGTTAATATTGTCTCTCATATAATTTTTTAATATGAAACTTTATTTGTATTGAATTAGCTTTAGACTATTCTACATATAATTTTTTATATCATGTTTTTCTTTATGGTGTTCATTATCTTTTGGTTTAGTTTATATCTGTGACTGATCATTTATTCAAGTATTTTGAGTTTACATCTGATGCTAGATAGTTGATAACACCATTCGCAGGAATTGGAATTTCTTTCATTTTCAGTTATTGGGCATTTCAAGGTCACAAGATATATAATTATTTGTCTTTCTATCGTTATAAACTCGCTCTAGAATATGAAACACTTCCTTGAATTTCTTCAGGAAGTATTATGCTTTATTTTGTGATAGGTTTACACTTGAAACAGGTTAAGAGGAGCTCATACAAATATAGAGAGATGAATTTAGCTTAGTACTGTTGATCAATGAGAGGTTAGTAACTGCATTGTTTTCTTTCATTCAAATTTGTGTATATATGAATGAGACAATGATTGCATTAGTTAGCTTTGACTGTTTATGTGTCATTGTTTCAATTGTATTTACTTAGTATTTATTAGTTTAAAATCTTTAAACATTAATATATATATATATATATATATATATGTTCTTACTTTATCTTATTTTGAAACATTATTATAAACATTCATTTTCGCAAGATTTCAAGTAAACCTTGTAAACTGTATATAGATTGTTTATAATCATTTGTATATTCGTGTTTCTTTTTAATAAACATTAGTAAGTAATATATCATTTGTTAGAATCACAGATTTTAGATTAGTTTCATTTCTTTCATTATTTTTAGGACTTTAGTTGGTCAATGGAGCCATTAAACTCGTCGGGTCATTTCATTCCAAACGGCTTGGGTTATTTAGACAACCTAGTCCGGATTTGACCTTCCAGTTGACAGTATGTCACTTACGCCCATCAACAAGTTTATGCAGAAACCCTAATTTTGTAGCAGCTACAATACTGAAACTAAATTTTGGAGAGGGTACATTGAAGCTAGCCATTGTGAGTTGGTCTCTTGCAGGCCTACTCTGATACCATGTTGAAGTTTTACTTATACAACTAGCAATTACAGTTCTTCTTTATTATTACAATCATTTATCACATTATCTAGAAAAATAAGATCATTGAAAGAGGCAATCACAAAAATTATAGAGACACACAGATTATCATGGGAAACCCTCATGGGGAAGAAAACCCAGCAAAAACTTTCTCGATATAGAAAGACCAAAGACCGAATAGAACATCCTCCTCTACTCCTTCACTATGAAGAGTATCTCACCACTTAACCAAGAAATACCAAAACATAGACCAAGAACCCTCCTTGACGTCACCCCCAGTTGCAGAAGCTACTCCTCCAAACTTGCACACTGCAGAGTTGAGTAGTGAGAGTGTGTTCAAATGAGACACCATCCTCACATATAAATACAAGTTGTGAGGTGGCGCTAGGGTTGTGACTCTTCACTTGGTGGAGCCGACTTTTTCTAGAAGTGGCTAAAACCACTTTATAATTACGAGGGGCCGACTTTACAAATACCACCATACAAATACATGTCGACCAATCCACAAAAGGGGATTTGATCTTATACAACACCCAACTTGATCAATCCACAAAAGGGAATTTGATCTATACAATAATAACTCAAATATAAGTAGAATATTCTTCGAAGTTATAATATTCAACAGTATCCTCATCGTTTGTTGTGGTGGTAACCCAAACCTAAATGTTAGTTGTATATGCTACCATCTAGTCTTTCATCTTTCGTGTGGCTAATGGTCACATCTATTGACGAGTCACACTCCCCTGACACCCCATCCAAGTGAATTATTATTTTTTTAACTCTTTTTTAATTTCATAGAATTATTATTATTTTAACTTTTTTTTACATTTATATGTTTCTTAAAAAAAAAATCGTAAAATTATCTTTTTTTTCAACTTTTATTTATTTGTGTATTTATTATATGTTTGTTTTAAAAAAACTCATTTTCTTTCTTCTTTTTAATTTAATTATCTTTTTTTAAACTTATATTTATTTATTTATTTATTTATTATATATATGATTGTTTTTAAAAAACGCATTTTGCTTTCTTCTTTTTAATTTGTGTTTTTAATATATATATAACTCATTTTGCTTTTTTCTTTTTAATTTGTGTTTTTAATATATATATGTTTGTTTTTAAAAAACTCATTTTGTTTTCTTCTTTTTTATTTGTGTTTTATATATATATATATATATATATATATATATATATATATATTTTTTCTTTTTAATTTGTGTGTGTGTGTTTTTTTTAATTTGTTTGGACCTTCTTGGCAACAGGATTAACCTTTGGCTTGAGAAACCACGACTCAATGGCATCTAAGCTGTCAAAATCACCTGGAGATCGCACCCGGCCTGACCCACACCAACCCTTAACATGGTTGGATTTTTTGTCCCCGCAGGTTTCAAACCAATGACTTTTCAACACAGAGTGGCTTAACATCACACTTTGTCACTAACTGTCCTACACCTCAAAGACAATTTGTGTGTGTTTTTTTTAACTTCCATTAAATTTTAAATTTGTGATTTTTTTATAACTTCCATTAAATTTGTGTTTTTTCCAATTTTTTTAAATTGAGGTTTTTTTTCTAGTTTTTCAAAAAAAAAAAGTTTTTCCTTTAAAATGTTTGTTTAAAAAAAACATGTTTTTTCTTCTTATTTTGGGGTTTTTATCGATATATTTGTTTTTTTCTTTTACTATTTTTATTATTTTTCATTTTCTATGATTTTGTTTGCAATTGTGATGATTTTTTGGGTCGTGGTATCAAAAACATTACAATTTTAATTCCAAAACAAAAACAAAAAAAACAAAAAATGTGTTATTTGTAGCACCACGTTTCGATTTAGAGGTTGATTCTATGGTTTCAATTTGTAGTGATTAAAGTTGTCAAGGTTGGGGTTTCAAACAATTTGTAATGTTAACTCCGAAAAAAGGGGGTGCTACTACTAGCATCACTTTTCATTTTGGGGGTCAATTTTAAGGTGTTTGTCAATTTTAAGGTGTTTGTTCGAAATGGTATTGGTTGGCAAGGTCGTGATTTCAACCAAGTTGTAATTTTAACTCCCCCAAAAAAGGGGTGATGCTTGGAGCACCACTTTTTGATTTTGGGGATCGATTTTAAGGATTTTATTTGCAACTTTACGAGGACTTAATTCCATGGTGGAAAAATGTTGCAATTCTAACCCCCAAAAAAAGGTGATTCTAGGAGTACCACTTTTTGATTTGGGAGTTGATTTTGGTGTTTTTGACCCAAGAAAATGGGTAGTTAGGGATAGAATTCTAGTTTTGAGATCGTGATTCTTATCAAGTCAGTAACTAAGTTCATAGTGTGCTTTGTGTCACTATGCACATATGTGGTTATATGTTGAATAAGCACCACAGAGCTTATTTTTTAAATTAACCCTAAAACAATGCACCTTGTATCAAGATGCACTAGTAAGGTTAGCTATTTAGTATGCACCACATGGTAATGTTTTTAAAAATAATATATTTTACAAAAATTGAATGAGGGAGGGCATATTTTGAATTGTTATGTGGGGTGTTTAGATATATAAGCACACCCATGCAACTATTTTCATATAGCACTGGTGCACTTAACTATTTTTGCTACACCATATATAAAACCTCCGCTAAAACCTCTACCTTCCTGCTTCCGTTAAAAGCATAATATGTAGCAGTGTTTTAAAAGAAGGAATGTTTTCGTTGTAGTGAGTTGCATAGGCACTTGTAGTTCATTTTAAGACATGATTTGAGATCATAACATGTTTTTGAGAACTACAATGGTATCATGCCAAGCGAGGAAGATAATCAAGGTGGTGGGAACAAAGAATGGTATGTGCATGTTTTATTTCAACATTTGTGTTGTCTATGTGACATTTTATTATAGTTATTCTCTATTCTTTTTAGTATTTTTATTATGAAGCCAACTCTAATATTTTTATCATGGATTCTACTCTATAACTTTATTCCTCTTACTTAAAACTTTAATATAGAGCCATTTCACCAATTTTAGAAGGTAAATTGTAGTGAAAGAAATTTAAATATTGAACTAATTAGAGTTCAATTTTTAGCATATGTAGAGATTAAAATAATTAGCGGTGATTTCAGAAAGATGTTTAATGTGTGTGTTTAGGCATTAAATTATTGTCAAATTTTAATAATCTCAAAATATTAATACAATTTCAAAATAGTTTTTTTCTTCATTTTATGATGTTTAATATGAAAAGTTAACAACCATTTATAAGCATCATCTTGAATAAAAAATAAATTGTTTTAGAATTTCAAGCTCTTTAATGAATTATGAAGCATGTTTAAGTAGAAGCTTACCATGTTTTAATCTTTTATCTACATGTTGTCACTTTTTCTATGAGTAATTTAAATAACAAGTATCCTTGGCATTACTTTAATTGAAAGACTTTTTAATATATTTTTCTAAGATTAATATAAACAACTACTATCCTCAATGCCACTTTAGTTGAAGGTATTTTTTATATCGTTTTATATTTGATTAAAAAATTTATGATTTTTTCGTGATTATATAGATTATCTAATAAAAAGGTTTAATCAAATCATGCAATCATTAATTAAATCATTTAATCAAGTTTGTAATTATTAATGCAACCATTTAATTATTTTATTGAATAATTTAGAATAGTTTTCTTGATTATTTATGAATTACAATTTAAAAACGTTATTTAAATTCACGTTGTGTGATTAATAATTTCTATAGTATGTTCTAATTTATCATTAACATATATTATTAGAATGAGGCTTCCTCACTTTGTTAATAGAATATAATTGTGTTCCACTGTAATTGCAAAATCTAAATGTGGTCATATCATCAATGAATTTACAATATGAGTAACAAAATAAATTATAACACAAATAATAATTTATTTTCTGGTAAGAGAATATCAAATTGAGGTACTTGATGGTGACAGTTGATATGGATTGGGGTTTTGCAAGACGGAAGAAGATTTTGTTGACTTCTATATTAATCCATACAAAGGTTGCAAGATCTAGTCTTCTCCTATTGTAAAAGGCTTCCCTAGTCCATTAGAAACAAAGTATTCAAAGGATCCTCCTATGGGGTCTATTCCTTTAAACGTTGAGACCTTGGAAACTTTGCAAAAAGTGGTTAAAAATGTTTTATGGGGAGGTGATGAAGGTACAAAGGGTGGTCTTTATTTTCTTACAGGTCATCGATTAGATCTAGACAAACTACATTGGAAGATGGAGGAAGTTTGTCAATGTTGGGGTTTGGTGGTGGATTTGGTGTTGCTCCATATGATCTTGGTGTTTGTCATGTGAACACCCTCACTCATTTGGGAGTTAATGGGCATGGTAATACCTCAAAGTATGTGTGTGATTCTATTAATGTTCATTCAAATAATGCATGTTGCGATTCGAGTGTGAGTTTCAAGGGTGGTGTGTTAGGATTTGGCTTTGTGGGGTCATCTTTGGATGTCGAAGCTATATGTGGGGGAAACTTGGGAGGTGGAGCCAACACTCCTAATGGTGTATTGGGAAGTGATACAAATTCTGATTAGATCCTAGTGAAGGCTCCTTCCTCAACAAATAGAGGCTCTTCTTATTGTAGGGGAAGGAAATGCATTAAGAAAAGGTATGGGCCTATAATTTTGGTTTGAGACAAGAAGATCAAGATGCATGATGTGGTTTCAATGGTTGAGAAAGTGGTGGTAGGTCAGTTACATGGTTGTCAAATGTGTGAAAATATCTTAAAAGTTTGGATTAAGGAGAATTGGAGGCCTTTGTTGAACTACACTCCAACTTTCTCACTACTCTCCAAAGGCTAGATGATTTTTTTCTTCCATGAAGTTGTCAATATGGTTAAAACCCTGGCCATTTTTTGGAAATGGGGATCAAATCCATTAGCCTTGAAACCATGGATGCCTCTTTTCAATGCATGGACAGAAAAAGTGGAGATAACCCCAATTTGGGTTAAATTTCCAGCGTTGTTGTTGGATTTTTGGTCACCTAAGGTATTAAAAGAAATATTAGGTCATTCCATTGGGGTTTTCTACGAGGCTAAACTTTATTTTCGAGAGTCTAGTTTGATGGCCATGGCATGGATTTTGGTTGGAATCGATCTCCGCGAAGGTCTTGCAGATGTTATGACTTTGAGGAAAGGGAATATTATTGTAAAACATATTCTAGACTATGTGGGTATTCTATTTTTCTATCTTATATGCCATATATATGGTCATTTGGTTGTTGAATATAGTCTTCCTTATAAAAATAAGGAGTGGGTGAAAAAGCTCTTGGGTCCTCGGGTTTATGAGGAGGAAGGAAATGACAGAGTTTCACAAAATTTGAAAGGTATACATGCTGAGAAGAGGCATGTAATAGAGGCCTCAAGTGTTGTGGGGGTAAAGCCTATTGTAAAAAGAGATTTGGTTGTCGAAGAGACTAATGATAAAAAAATTACGTTAGAAATTTTTAAAAAGTATATTCCTCGAGATGTGGTGATGGATGCTTTGTCTCTCCCTAGTGAAAATCCTATTATTTATGGTAAAATCCCTCAAATTATGTCATCTTCATATTGTGGTAATGTATTTTTTTTACCATAGGATTTTGGTCTTTTGGTCCTGATCTAGGGTGAATTTGGGGTCTCTTGGTGGTGGGGAAAAAGGAGATTTTATTAACAACCTAGAAGGACTTATGGAGGACTTTCATATTCCCTCAGGTAGTCCTCCTAAGATTGACAATAGGTTTTTTTAGGAAATTTCATCCTTAGATTTCATGTTGGAAATTTGATGGGGGGATTCTAGATTAGACTCCTCGTCTAAGATTAGGGAGGGGCTTATTATATATAATATTTATCCTAGGAAGATAAATCTGTATGGTTTGGATGGTGGTATTGTGGGCGGATTAAGTTTGAGTATTAGAAAAGGCTCAAAGTTTGTTGGTAAAGGAAGAAAATCCTATATGACTATGGCTAAGGCTAAGGCTTATAAGGAAGTTTTGCCTAGCAATAAACTTACCTTGTAAAGGTTTTTAAGAGAAGAGCATGCCCTTGTCAAGGGTATCATGTGATCTATCTTTCTTATAGGGGACTAGGCAACTCCTCAAAAAAATTGGCCCTTAATAAGGTTATGGAAACCCATAATCCTAATAAACTTTTACAAGAAATTATGGTTGAGGGTGAAAAGGTTGCTAAAGATCTTGAGAAAGTGTTAGGGGAATGGAAGTTTTTGAATTGACTCTAGAGGTAGGCCAGGAAGTCTCATTAGTGGTTGGATGAGAAAGACTCTATCAATTTCTAACTATTAGTTTTTTACTTCAAGTTTGAGACCCAATCTCTTTTTCCAAGATCTGGAAAAAGGAGCTCAAGCACCTAAACATTTATGGTCCTTATGTATAAAGGATTGTGTATTGGGATAAATTTTCAATGGGGACTAGATAAGATAAGGTAATTTAATCATTGGGGGGATTTCAATTTCTCTCTTGGATGTTCTAAGGTTTGGGGTCCATCTACTCAAGTGTATCTGTTACTGATTATTTTTTCAGGAAATTAGATGATGCGGGGTACTTTGATATTGATCCAGTTAAGATTAAACCTACTTAGAGGAATAAAAGAGTGGGGAATGATAGAATAGTAAAAATACTAGATAGGTTTTTGTTTTTGAATCTTTGATTGAAGATGATATCTGAATTTGTCAGTGGGTCAATTTAGGTGGAATGTTATATCATTTTCTTGTTGTCCTCAAAGTGGCTCCTACAGGTAAAAATACTTCTAACCCTTTTAAATTTAACTCTAGTTGGTTGGATGAGGAGGAATTCATTAGACTAGTAAAATATCAATGGGTCCCATATGATGGCTCTTTAAGGGAGTCCACTTCTCTTTAGTTTGAATCAAAACTCAAAAAGGTTAAGCATGATGCTATCAATTGGGCTCATTTAAAGAAACTAAAAGAAGAAAAGTATTTGCTTGAAGTTGAACCCAAGTTGGAGAATATGTACTAAAGGGAAGATGGAGGTTACTTGTTAAAGCATTCAAAGGCTAAAATTGTACAATTGGAAGAAATAAAGTGGAAAATTTTAGCTGAAAAAGAGGTTGCATGGACACCGAAGAGTAGGGCACTTTGGCTTGAGAAAGGGGATGAAAATTCCAAGCTCTTTCAATAATTTGCAAATCACTAGAAAAATACTATGTGGAAGGTGAAAAGAAATGATGGTTTGATGCTGTCAAAATTTAATGATCTAGCCAAGGCTGGTGTAGAAAATTTCCAGGATATATTCAAAGAAAAAGGTGAGGCTACAATAATAGAGGTGGTAAGGACGATCTCTTTCCTCCCTAACTTTGTTAGTGATGAAGATAATAATTTATGTATGTGTGAACTTTCTAAGGAGGTGCTTCAATATATTCTACACAGTTTCAAGAGGGATAAAAGCCTAGGTCCCAGTGGCATGTTGAATTTTTCTTAGGTTTTTCTAAGTTGATTGAGATGAGGTACTAAGGTTTGTAGAGGATTCAAGAGGTTCTAAGAGGATTCTTGCATCCTTTAATGCTACCTTTATTCCTTTGGTCCCAAATAATAATAATCCTTCTTTGTTTAGGGAGTATAGGCCTATATGTATATGTAATTGCATATATAAAATCATTGTGAAGATTATAGCCAAGAGAGTAAAAGTGTTGCTATCCAAATATATATCTAGTGAGCAATTTGGTTTTCTGAAGGGTAGATGGATACATGAGGCCATTAGGGTGGCACAAGATGCACTCTATCAATACAAGGACTCTCAAGTCAATGGTGGTAAAATTTTATCTCTCTAAGGCTTATGATAGGATTAGTTGGATATATATACGACTGATGTTGATTCGTCTAAGATTTTGTGTACTTTTTGTGAATTAGGTTATGATTTGTGTAACATTAATATATTTCTCTCTGGGTTTTTTTCACAAAAACTGGGGAATGCTTTCATTAAAATGGTGTGGTCAAGACCACTGAGATACAAAATACAAAATTTTAAAGTTCCATGGGACCACCAAATCTCAAGACTAGTTCAGTGATTAAAAAAATTATGTCTGGGTCCTTAAGGATTATCCAAAAATTTATGCTACTTATAATCCGGTAGGTATACTACCAATAAAAAATATCGTTAATACATAGTGATAGACAAAACATGACAACTTATTTTGAAAGTAAATCAGCTACACGGTTCTTGCTTGACGTCTTGTATTTCTTGTTGGACCCATTTTGCTTCAACTGGTTCATTGAGATCATGGATCGAGCCCATTGAGGCTTCTAAAACATTGCTTGATGTGTTTCCAATGTTGGTCAGGGTGGAAGGTTTCCTTTGATTTTTCTCACACCCTTCGAGATGAAAATGGAGGTCTTCAATTTGGTTGCGCTGAGCATAGATTTGTCTTGGAGCTGCTAGATGAGATGTCAATGTTGAGAAAAGATTTATAGCTCAAAGGAGACCGCGGAGATGATGGCCCCATATTTAATCTTTAACTTTTGAAATTCTCCGCAATCGAAATCGGGATCCCACTAACCTTGTCCTACGTTTTTCTCCTTAGCATCCATGCTTCTTCGAAAGGACAAGACTGAGCAATGCCTTAATTCTGAAGGGGAATTACTTCTAGGAGCCAAGGAGAGGGGGGTGGTTCTGGAAGTGAGGATAAAAAATTGGCCTACGCTAAAATGAGGGGAAACACAGGGATAGAAATGAAGCTAGACTAGGCTAGAGAACCCACCCGGAATGTGGTAGTCTCTTAATTCAGAAATCTTAGGAAGAGATTCAGGGAGGAACCATACAGACCACCTAGTGAAGGAAGCGCATGCCAAATGCGAGAGGCATCGGGATTTAATTATCTTTTTGAGGTGCCACCTTCCATAATCTGCCATGATGTCGATGCAAACCCTGTGATAATTCAAATACAAGGGAAAAGGACAGAGGGATTGAAACAAGGATTTGGAGAGTACCTTGTCTGGCTGATAATCATCGTGCCAAGCGCTTTTGAAGGGTGGTGAAAAACTTTAAATGATGCCTACTGAGCTCACTATCCTCATTTGACCAGTTCTTTTTGAACCCTCATTCGTTGCACCTGAATCCTCATCCCTGAGACGCACGAGAGCACATGTGTGAGGAGTACCACCTCCCTTCCTCATGATGGAACGATTGTACTTCCCACGGGTTGCTTAATATCTCGCCTACGTTAAAAGACCATTTCCTTGTGTCCCAAACCTTGTGCAAGAGAGCATGCGATGTATTTCCCTTCCATGCGTCTCCCCCCAAATAGCATGGGCCCCGAGTTGTTGAGTCAGGCTTAAATTCATGGAAAAGGGGTTGAGTAATCACCTTCATTGACCCCAAAGTGACCTAGGGCCTTGCTAATGGCCTTATTAGCCATTTTATCTGCTTCTTTGTTATTGATTCGAAGGATGTGGAAATAATTGATGTGTGTGGGACCTGCGAGAAGGAGAATTCGTTCAATTGGGTTTCTTAAGCTTTAGTTATGAGGAGAGGAGCCTAGTATCATTGTCCTTATTATTGTCTTTGAATCACCCACTACATTCAAAGTTTGTATGTGCCTTTGTGTTTCCAAGTGTATCACTTGAAGGAGGGAATAAGCCTCTACTTTATTATTTGTTTCCATTCCCAAATTTTATAAGTAGTCCAAAACTTTTTTTCCTACGAGCCCAAAAGAACCCCCCCCCCCCC
>JASDQU010738088.1:164467-178095 GCA_032191745.1 Picea mariana | reverse complement strand
AATTTATTTCTCTATGTTGATAAATGGGTATGCTTCAAATTTATTTCAACCTGAGAAGGGCTTAAGATGGGGTTGTCCTCTTTCTCCCCTATTATTCTTGATTGTAGCTTAAGGTCTTCAAAGGGCTTTGTTGGATGCAACGAGTGGGAATTTCAAGGGTATCAAATTTGGAGGTTCTTTATATATTTCTCATTTATTGTTTGTTGATGAAAACTTGATTTTCTATTATGTTGCAAGAAGGGGCATTATGTTAGTTAATGTTGATAAATACACAATATATTTCATGGGGATTAAGGAGGATGATGAGGCTTATTTCTCCACTTTATTTCCTTACAAGCAATCTACATTGGATGATGGACTTAAGTATTTAGGTATTTTTTCAAAGCCTAATGATTATTTGAAGACAGATTGGCAATGGTTGATAAATACATTTGAAAACATAATTGACACATAGTGTCACATGTGGTTATTCAGAGGAGGTCATCTTGTGCTAGTAAAGTCTGTTATTGGGCCATTCTTGTTTTTTGGATGTCCTTGTCCTAGATTCCCCATGGAGTTTTGGAAGTGATAAGGAGGTTGAGTTGTAGGTTTCTTTGGTCTAGTAGAATTGGGAGAAAAGGAATTCCCTTGTTGAAGTGGAAAAGGTTGGTTGTTCCAAAAAATTAAGGGGGATGGGGTTTAAAGAATCTTTCTCTATTTTTCTAAAGCATTAGCAACCAAGTATATATGGAAGTTAATTTAAGGTAAGGGCCCATGGTACAATATTGTGATCCAAGAATATATTATGCTAGAATCATTAGAGAAGTGGCTTGCAAGGCCAGTGGAATAGTTGCATAATGTTTCCATCATGTGGAAAATTGTGGTTATAGATTTTCCTATGATTGGGGATTGGCTTGTGTGGAGAGTGGGTGAAGGTTCCAAGGTTAGAGTTGGAGAAGATCATTGGGTTGGATGTAGATAAGATTATAAGCTTCACGAGAATATCGTTCAGTATCTTAGATAAAGAGATGATTTTTCTACATGTGTCAAGTGGTTGGCCATGTTAGAACTATTGTGTGGAGTCAAGAATGGAATTCAACTAAGGATATTAGGTTTAGAGGTGTGGAAGAAATTTCTTGAGCCTCATTTGCAGGGAATCTCTAATCTAGTTATGTGAGGTAATAGATGAAGATGACATATTGATAGTGTCAAAATATCTAACTAAGGTTTACACTCCAAAAGTTGGCTATTGTTGGTTATGGAGCCTGGTTATCTTCCTAATTCATATGCACGTCAAAGAAACTGCAGGATACACAATTCTGGACCATTCATTATAAGGTCGCAGATCTGACGGTAGAAGTTATGTTAGGGTTTTTTTCCCTAGAAGGTGACCCTCTTTTATGAGGGAATTTTATTGCGGTTGTGTATTATTGTGAATATTGTATTTTGAGAGAGGAGATTGTGAGAGAAAGAAGAGGAAGTTACAACATATGTGTTGTAGGTTGTATCCCTTCATTTTGTTGGATAATAAAAAGGATGGACCTGGCAATTTCTCTAGTGGACATAGCCCACACTGGGTGAACCACATATATATGTGTCTCTATTGTATTGTGTATCTTTTGTGTTTTATTTCTGCATTTGCTTATTTTATTGCTCCGTGATCTTGTTTTTCTAACATCTATATGGTCTTTTGTTTCAAAGAGGACCTAGGGATTCAAAAATAGTGTTGGAAGGAAGCGTGGAGGTTCAAATGTCCATCAAAGGCTCATATCTTTATGTGGATCCTGCTCAATAACAAATCTCTTACTTGGGATAACCTACAGAAAATAAATATGCATGGTCTGGGAAGATGTTCTTTATGTAAGGTCTATGAAGAGACTAATTCCCATCTGGTTATGTCTTGTTCCTACTTTGGTGTTGAGGGGGCCTCTTAGTCCCTAATAGTCATCACATATATGTTATTAGACATTAGACGACATGATAATATGTAATAAAGCAAGAATGTATGTAATAAGTAGATAAATCTAAGTAAATTTCTATAACAAGTGGTAAATGTAACTAAACAAAGGATTATTTGGAGCGAGTGCAACCGCTCCAACCATTGACCTATTGTATAAATAACCCTAAAGATGGAATAGAAACTTGGAATGGAATTCCTTCCCTAACTTCTCTCTTCTCGTTCGGTTACGTGTGTGTTATTCATATATTTCATGATGTAGTCTCTCTTAGATGTCTTCCTTTATTCCTTGGTGTTATTGGATATATTGGTAAATGCGGACATAAACTGATCTCCCTAGATCCACCTAGATCTAGAACAAAACAAGACAAGACATGGCGCTTTTCCTAAGCTCTAATCATTAAATCTACTGTCAAAGAAAGGATGAGTAACATACCTTTAAATATCACTTCCTTATGACTTTGTTATCCCTTCTTTGCTCTGGTGCTCTTGTGCTATTGATCCTACAATGAAACACAAACCAACCAAAGTGAAAGCAATAATATTATATTCAATGAAGACTTATACATGTGATCAAGGAATCATGTAATAAAATGAGAATAATTTTATGGGAAAGAAACATGCCACTGTATTATATTAAGAAAAAGTGGAAGATACAACCAAACAGCTTTGATGTCGCTAAGTTCCCTTTCGATGGCCCTTTGCTCCAACACACACTTGCTCCAAGCTCGCATGAAGATGATCCACAATAACTTGATGGACTGAGATGAAGCCCTCAAGCATCTGGAGTAGAGTTCCTCACACAATTCACAGCCTATTCAACTTTAATTCATTCCTTACTTGCTCTTGCTTGCTTAATGCTTAACCTTTTCCATGAGAAACCCATAATTATATAGGAGAAGGAGAGATGGTTAAAGAAATTAGGGTGATCCCACCAAATCAGAGAAGCCAGTAGGATCCCAACCATACAGATGCCACCTCGAATTCTAGAAGATTCCCTTCTAGAACCTTCATGAACTTCATCCCTTTTCTTAGTCTTAAAATATAGTTGCACCCTGCCTATAGAGTAGCATGTGGAAACTCCGCAAGCTATGTTTAGAGAAGCCTACGGAAATCAGGCATTTCCGCACTGTGTAATACTCCTAGCCTGCGACGGCCTTCTAAAAACAAGCTTTGAAGTGGAGGAAACCATTCACTTTCCTCAACCTGAACACATGCTTGTAGAAGTATCACCAAGGTGACCAAAATAATGTGTAACACCTAGACTACAACATTTTGGTTCAATTTCCGCATGACTTGATTACAGGCTTGCATGAGATGCTCGTGGAAATAAAGAAGCTTGAAGAAGATAAGAAGAAATATGAATACCTAAGAATACCTAAGTTTGAATGATCACTCATGTATGATGGTCGACTGGGGAAGAAATGGAATGTGCCATGGAATATTCAATTCGATCTAAAAACCATGAGTAAAAGATTGACTTCGAGATACATAAATATGGATCTAGCTAATGAAAACTAGAGATAAAATGCTTTGTGAATATGGTGGATCTTGGTTTATATTTTGATGCGTTGAACCCTAGATTGCATTGTTGGAAACCTAACTGATAGTAGCATGACCAAAGATGGTTGGTAGGCGGATATTCAAGTTGTTACAATGCCTACAAATTATTCATGGATTCAGACATTCGATCGATGGAGTAAGTCTTTGTACAGTGCTTTGCCAACCCTTCTAGTGGTTTTCTCGTCTTTGTTTTGTAAGAGTTTGAGGAAAAATTATGTGGGAGGCTAGTGAAGTTGAAACCCTTTCCTTCTAGGATGAGATCAATCAACTTTTGAGTTGATAATCAACACATTCTACATAAACAAAGAAATATTGATTGTCATGTTCAAATCGCAATGAGGCTGACACACATGCATTTTTATGAATGACGAAGTCGACAAAACCCGACTTAAGCCACTTGCAATACATCAACTATTTATGTGTTCATTAAAGTCGATCGAGCACATGAAGGAGGGTCTAATTGACTATAAAGAATGGATTGCATTTTAGGGATTTTCCACACAAACTGTATGGAGAATCGACCCTCAAGGATCGATCAGTAGCTACGACAATACAATGAGGGAATTTATTAACATGATACGAAGGAAATTTTTGTATGTTCTTCATCATACCGATTGGGCATTATTCTGATCGACTGACTGAGTGTTACTCTGATCGACCGACTGAGCATTAACATGCTTCGATCGACTGAGCGTTAACATGATTCGATCAACTAAGAATTATTCTGATCGACTGATCGAGTGTTAACATGATTCGATTGATTGAGTGTTATTATGATCGACGAATTGTCGGTGGAATACTTGATGGAGATATTTGATGGGATGGTGAATAGACAGATGTCCTAAGGACATGCTAATGATGTTGGTGTTGCTTCTGACGTGAAGATATTCTATACCATTTAAGTAATGCATGATATCATGAGTCGAGCATACACGAGGGCCTGTGTTGACATCTAGATTTCCTGGTGAATTGTGCTCCACATAAAGATGCCAACGAAAGAAAACTAGATGGAGCCACCCTCAATCTACTTAAAATATTCAAAGAGAAGTCAGCGGATTAGATGTCAAGGGCTCGATTGTCAACTAGTACCTATCTATTAATTACTGCAGAAATTTTGGTTGACATATCGACCTGGTCAATTATTTCTTATCTCGATGCATCATGCTTGCCAATACATGGGACATGGTGAATATTCTTCTCGTCCGCTCGATATTGCAAATGGAATTTCAAGCATGCTTGTATTGTCGACCCAACTAAACTATGGTCGACTTAGTCGACTTGGACGACTTATCAACCTGATCAACTAGCTACTACTGTGACTACATTAGAAGTTGATGAGGAGTCCAATTTCCAAAAAATCCTCAACTAATGGTGCACATTCTATTCGGTGAACTTCCAAGTATGTGTGAATTGAGGAATTAAATAGCAACTAGTGCGTGGAAAACTACTTAATATAATGCATTACTATTCAAAATTATACTCAATAGGAGACTCAAACAAATGAGGTTGGCCCCACTAGTGAAAGAATTAAATAAATTGGTACATTATATCAAAATTTGTTATGCCCATGGAGTATTATTTATAAAAAGAAGATACGTGAAGGATCATAGTCGAATTCAAAGTTGGGTCGAATTTAGTCGTTCACTTGAAAGTCGAATTGGTAATCAAGTTAAGTTGATGTAGTCAAACCAGTCAACTCGAATTATAGTCAAGACAATCAAGTCAAATTCTAGTCGAAGTCAAGTCTGTAACAAAGTCAAGTCTATTAGTTGGAAAAGAAAAATTAGTATGTCTCAGTTTCAAGATGTCTTAGAAAATCCTAGTCAAAGCATAAAAGAGGGGGTTAAACGTGCATCTTCTTTGAAGGCAGACGATACCCTCCACCATTGTAATGTACATCGGTCCTTAGCCGATGAGTTCGGGTTCTCATTGACAATAGTTGATTCCTAGTCGACAGCACATAAAGTCTATGCACTTGTAATTAAGTCATAATTACTCATCATTCATGTAATACCATACAGATAACAGCAAAAACATATTAAAGAGTAGCAGGAAGACATGATTGATGAGCAGCAGAGAAATGAGCACATAGCAGTTAAGAGAGCATCGATGATGAACATGTCGACAGTGGTTAAAGGCATCCAAGAGAGACATATTTTCACAAACACACACACATGGAGAGCTGAAAAGAAAAGATGATGACAAAAGAACAACTGATTTGATTAAACCCTTGGTATAAAAGTTGCAAAATAGTTTCTAAGTTGTGACCTCTACAGCGAGAAAGTAGAGAAATGGTAGGTTGGTCGAAGTATGATATTCCACCACAAGGTGTGTGCAGGGGAAAGATGAGCCCAGAATGAGCCACTCACCACTCTAAAGGCATCAGAGAGAAGTGCAATAATAGGATCAAGAGGACCATTGTTGGGTGGGAGAAAAGCACTGCGAGACTCACTAACTGCACAGGAATCTACTAGATTAAAGACAAAGGCTAAAGAGTAACAGGTCGTTAGTTATCTGCACACTTACTCAGGACAAGCAAGGAATTGAGTGTGGGGGAGATATGGAGGGGGCCTCTTAGGCCATAATAGTCATCACATATATGTTATTAGACATTAGACTACATGATAATATGTAATAAAGAAAGAATATATGTAATAAGCATATAAAGCTAAGTAAATGTCTATAACAAGTGGTAAATGTAACTAAACAAAGGATTAGTGGGAGCGGGTGCAACTGCTCCAACCATTCACCTATTGTATAAATAACCCTAAAAATGGAATAGAAACTTGGAATGGAATTCATTCCCTAAATTCTCTCTTCTTGTTGGGTAACATGTGTGTTCTTGATATATTTCACGATGTAGTCTCTCTTGGATATCTGCCTTTATTCCTTGGACTACAACATTTGGTCTAGTTTGGAAGGAGTTGGAGAAACTTGTTATTTTAATAAATTGTTGGAATGGTTCTTCTATAGAAGAAGGGCTTAGAAGGTGGTGCAAAAATATAAATACAAAGAAGTTTAGATATATTTAGTGATTACATCTTAGGGCACATGGTTAGTAATAAACTATAACATCTTCAAGGATAAGGTCATTTCTCCTTTGCAATGTGTAGTGAAAGGAATTAATATTCTATCCTATTTCAATCAAGTAAAGGAGAGATCAATGATTAGATAGGTGGTTGTGGAACAAATTGATAAAAAAAATTCCATGGGATTATTTCGATGGGTTGCACAAGGGGAGCCTAGGGTATGTCGAGTTGGGGAATGTTATTTCAATAGGAGACACACTTCTATAAGTTCAAATCTAGAGCGGGCTATGGAACCAATAATTTAGTTGAACTTTTGGCTCTGTGTTTGACTATGTTGTTGGTTGATAAAAAAAGGTGTTAAAAATCTCCAAGTGTTTGGAGACTCACTTTTGGTGATTAAATTGGAAAAGGCGTATGCTCTAAGGAATTATGTTCTTTAGCTTGTGCTAGATGAGGTTATGGGCTTAAATCATGCTTTTGATCATTTTTTTTCATGTCTATAAGGAAAGGAAGCAAAAAATTGATGCCCTCTCAAAGGAAGTTCTATAGCTATCTTATGGAGAATAGAACATCCAAGAACATGCTATTGATTATGTCAATGATTATATACATCCTCTTGCTTTTATGATAGCTTGATCTGGATTTTGTTGAAATAATGTAACTGCAAAGTGTATTCTTATTATTATCTAATATATTATTCATTAGATCAATCCCCATTGTGGATTGATCATGTCAACTATTGTAATAGGACCAAATCCCCTTTTGCAGATTGGTCAAATGACAATTATAATAGGCAGAATAAGAAGTCGGCCCCAGTAGATATTAAAGAGGCCCCGGAATATATTAAAGGTATTTATAACCACCCAGTTTGAGAAGTCGGCCCTGCCAATGAAGAGACACTTCACATGTGTCAGTCTTGTATAAATAAAGAGGCCAGCGCCTCACTTAGACAAACTCACTTGCTCATTTGAGAGACAAGTTTCGGAAATGCAGTTGGAGAAGAAAGAGAGAGAGTGGCACATCTTTTGGAGAGGATCTTTTGTATTAGCTTTAGTTATCTTTTGGCATTGTAATGGCTATCTATAATAAGGAAGTTTTGTTGGGTTTTCTTCCCCTAGAGGGTTTCCCAGGATAAATGTTGTGTCTCTTGTGATTGTGTATTTCTCAGTGATCTTGTCTTTATGTTGATGTTATCTATTGAAATGCAAAGAACTATAATAATGGCATAAACATTAACATGGTATCAAAGCCAAGCTGAAGAGATCATCTTTCGCAAGAGAAAAACGTCATTGTTGTCGTACATGCAAATTAGGGCTTTTTTATGGTGAATCTTTTCAGCCCCAAAACCATCTAGAAAAGTGTGCCCTCATTCAAGGATTACTTTGGCATCATCGACGCACCTTTTCAGTGGGTGGATCTCCTGGAAAGTGAAACCCTAGTTTCACAAAAGTACCAGAAGTACCAGAAAACCAGTGAACCAGAAGTACCAGAGTACAAGAGGTACCAGAAGCACCAGTCCAGAAATCCACAGATCAAGTTTAGAAGGGTAAAAGTTGTATTTTCTCATATCCAAGCACACTAGGCTACTCGCCTATGCCAAGCGCATCTCTTGGTAAGTTCAAAATTTGATTTTGAGCACTTTCATTTTTTGGTCATTTTCCTAGCTCTAAGTAAAAGATGTCTGCAAGCACGAAGCTTGCTGAAAAACTGGAAGGCATGGAAAAATTTCATGCCTAGAAGTATAGGATTGGCCTGATCTTTTCAGAGAATGAACTAGCAAGATTCATCAAAGAAGAAGTGTCGGAATCCGAAGATGCTGCAGAGAAAGCAAAGCATCAAAAGGACACAATCAGGGCCCAAAGAATCATTGCAGATTCAATCAAAGACCACCCGATTCCTTATGTGTCATCAAAGAACACTCTGAAAGAAATGTTTGATGCCCTAAGAATATTGTATGAAGGAAAGAACATAAACCGGAAGATGAATCTAGGAACTCAACTAAAGAATACGATGATGCAGAAAGGAGAAACGATCCAAGAATATTTCTCTAGAATTTCAGAATTCAAACAAAAGTTAGAAGCGATTGGAGACACCATAAACGAAGACGAGCTCATAATGACGGCCCTAAATGGTCTCACAAGACCTTGGGATGCATTCATCGAAATGATATGTGCCAGAACGGAGAAACTAAAGTTTGATAGTCTATGGGAAGAATGCATCCAAGAAGAAACAAGAGTAACTAACCGTAAAGCACTACTAGCAAGAGATGATGATCAAGACCTAGCTACTCACACCAAAAGAGGAAGGAAGAAACCCTACTTCCACAAGGAGACTCATAAAGAGCCTCAACCGCCAAACAAATTCAATAATAAAGAATCTCGTCCAAGGAGATTTCAGAAGAGAGGAAAACGAAGGGAAAGAGACTACTGATATGTACAATGCTATCATTGTGACAAGATGGTACACATTGCGAAATTATGTCCAACCAGACGAGAAGAATACAAGAGGAAACATAAGAGGCACCATGCCCATGCAGTTGAAGATGAAGAGCCACCTGCAAAGATGATAAGAGAACAGATCAAAGACTATGTCTTAATCTCGGCCCTCTCAGGATCGGTAACACATGGAGAGGACATGTGGCTCATGTATAGTGGTGCCTCCAAGCACATGACAAGTCAGAAAAACATTCTCTCTTGTGTTTCAGAAAAGAATTTTTCTCTGAAAGTGACACTTGGAGATAATTACCAATATCCCATCAAGGGAGTAGGAGAATCAAACTACAAACTGAATTCAAGAAATTCATTAAAAATGAAGGACGTACTATATGTACCAGGTTTGAAAAAGAACCTACTCTCCATTTCAGCTTTAGAAAAGAAAGGCTACAGAGTTACCTTTATAGATGGAGAAGTTCTTATGTGGGCTAAAGGAGAAACCATAAATGAAGCAATTGTCATTGGAAGTGAAGAAAATGGCTTGTATAGACTAAAGGGTCACTAAGAAACTACCATGGCCCATGCCATTGAAAACTCATGTGAACTTTGGCATAGAAGATTAGCTCACATCAACTACAAGGCGCTACCATACATATGCAAAGCAGTCACAGGTTTACCAGAACTTAAGGTCGACCATGAAGGCGTATGCAATGGATGCGCACAAGGGAAGAACATCAAGAACCCTTTTCCCAAAGAGAGACAGCAAAGCAGAAGGAGTCCTAGAACTCATTCATTCAGATGTGTGTGGCCCAATGCCATCGGCCTCCATTAGCGGGTATGTATATTATGTATCATTCATTAATGATTATTCTCGTAAGACCTAGGTGTATCTCTTGAAATCTAGAGATGAAGTGTTCAGCAAGTTCAAGGAATTCAAAGCCTTGATAGAGAATATTTCTGAAAGAAATATTAAGATACTCAGGTCAGATAATGGAGGAGAATACACCTCAAAAGAGTTAGTGAACTTCTGCAGAGATGTTGGGATCAAGAGGGAACTCGCTACTCCCTACAATCCCCAATAAAATGGTGTAGCTGAACGAAAGAACATAACGATAATGGAAGTTGTGAAGACTATGATCCATGATCAAGATCCTCCTATGTGCTTATGGGCAGAAGCAGTAATGACGGTTGTTTATGTGATAAACCAATTATCCCATAGTGCACTTGGGTTCAAGACCCAGGAAGAGATGTTCACCAGAAAGAAGCCAGAGGTAAGCCATCTCAAAATATTTGGCTGCCCAGTATTTATTCATATACCAAAAGAGAAGAGAAACAAGTTGGAACCTTCAGAAAAGAAGGGAATATTTGTGGGATACTGTGAGGTCTCCAAGGCCTTTAGAATTTATATACCAGGTCACCGCCACATTTATATCAGCAGGGATGTGACCTTTGATGAAGATGTAGCGCTTAAGAAATCAAGAAGATTCCAGCTTGAAGAAGTATATGAAGAGGAACCTGTAATCCCTAGAACTACAGAGAGGGAGGTTCCCAGAGCCGCAGAACCAGTGAGGGAAGATGTAATTTCCCCTGATGAGGAAATTCTAGAAGATCATAATATAGTGGAATTTCAAGAACCACCTCAGATGAAAATCCTCCATAAAAGAAAGCCATCTTGGGCCAAAGAGCTTATTCAAGATGGGGAGAAGTATGGTGTTCCCCAAGGAACTACGAGACAGGTGAAAAGACCAAATCCATTTTCCAGTTATACAGCTTTGATGTGTGACCTCCTAGAGAAGGAGCCTACCAGCTTTAAAGAAGCCTTTCAGATGAAAGAATGGGCAGATGCCATGACAGAGGAATACCAATCCATAATCAAGAATGATGTATGGGAAATAGTTCCTAGACTGAAGATTAAAGATGTGGTATCCTCCAAATGGCTCTTCAAAATAAAACATGTTGCTGACGGAAGTATTGAAAAATATAAAGCAAGATTCGTCGCTCGGGGCTTTTCTCAGAAAGAAGGCATTGACTATGAAGAGACATTCGCTCCTGTAGCCAGATACACTTCGATCAGAACCATCATAGCCCTTACAGCTAAGATGAAGTGGAAGTTACACCAGATGGATGTAAAGACAGCCTTTCTAAATGGTGTCATTGAAGAGGAAGTGTATATAGAGCAACCTCAAGGATTTGAAGTTGAAGACAGGAAGTCTCATGTCTGTAAATTGAAGAAAGCCTTATATGGATTGAAGCAAGCTCCAAGAGCTTGGTATGGCCGTATAGAGAGTTTCTTGTTGAGCTTAGTTTTTACCAAGAGTAAAGCAGATTCTAACCTCTACTTCAAGGTTATGAACGATGAGCCAGTGATATTATTGCTATATGTGGATGGCTTATTCTTAACTGGAGAAGAAAATCTCATCACCGAATGTAAGAAGATACTTTCCTCAGAATTTGAAATGAAAGACCTTGGCCTAATTCATTATTTCTTAGGTCTTGAGGTATGGCAGAGTCCAGAGAGAATATTTTTTAACCAAGGGAAATATGCAGTCAAAATCCTGAAGAGATTCGACATGTTGGAATGCAAACCCATGAATACACCCATGGAAGTGAAACTGAAGCTGTTGATCGACACTTCGTCAGAATCGATTGATGCCACCTTGTATAGACAGAGTATTGGATCGTTGATGTACCTGACGAACACCAGACCAGACATTTGTTTTGTCGTGAACACCTTGAGTCAGTTTCTGGTAGAGCCCTGACATGTTCACCTTGTGGCTGCAAAACATGTGATGAGGTACCTTAAGGGTACATTAGATTGCGGTCTCAGTTATGACGGAGATCATGATTTCACATTGAGTGGATATACTGATTCAGATTGGGCAGGAAGCGTTGCTGACAAGAAAATCACTTCTGGATGATGTTTCAGTTTTGGATCAGCCATGATCTTATGGCAAAATAGGAATCAATCTAGCATTGCTCTCAGCATAGAGGAAGCAGAATACATTGATGCGTGTTCTACTATCTACGAAGTTATATGGCTTTGAAAGTTGTTGACCGATCTATTTGACCTAGAGATGGAAGTAACCTCGATCCTATGTGACAACCAAAGCTACATAAAGATGATAGAGAATCCTGTATTTCGTGATAATTCGAAGCACACAGAGATCCGATATCATTACATCCGTGACATGGTGCAAAGAGGAGCCATAAAGCTTCAGTACATTAGCACGGATGAACAGGTTGTTGATGTGTTGACCAAGCCCCTATCTCGTGTAAAGTTTGAGTACTTTCGAGATAAGCTTGGCATAGTCTGAAAGGACCTTCCTCGAAAGGGGGAGTAGTTGTTGTGATGAGATATTCCATGCTCCCGACCTTATGGTTGTGACGTAAAGCAGGACGTATACCTTGCTTCCGACCCTATGGTTGTGACGTAAAGCAAGATGATGTGATATGACTAGTACTATGCTTCTGGTTGTACAGCTGCGACGTAAAGCAAGTCTAGTACCCTTCTTCCAACCTGATGGTTGTGACATAAAGCAGGACGTGTTCCTTGCTTCCGACCTTATGGTTGTGACGTAAATCAAGAAGATGTGATGAGACTAGTAATGTGCTTCCGGCTGGATAGTTGTGACGTAAAGCTAGTCTAGTATCATGCTTCCGATCTGATGGTTGTGACGTAAAGCAGGACGTATACATTGCTTCCGACCTTATGGTTGTGACGTAAAGCAAGATGATGAGATGATGCTAGCACTGTGCTTCCAGCTTGATAGCTATGATGTAAAGCCAGCCTAGAATCTTGCTTCCGACCTTATGGTTGTGACGTAAAGCATGACAAGTATCTTGCTTCCAGCTTTATTGCTGTGACGTAAAGCAAGACTATGAGACAAGACTAGAACTGTGCTTCCGGCTTGATAGTTGTGACGTAAATCCATTCTAGTATGATGATGATGAGCCAGCCTCGTGCTATGATGATGATGATGTATTAGTTTTATACTAATCCATATTGATGCATATGATGATTGCATTCCTTTGAGAATGACGATGCCTACCAATGAAGAAAACTTCCGATGATTTATAGATATGCTAGTCAGTGCTCTAAGATGATATTAATGATGTTGCCCTCCTGATGCCGTTGATGATGCAGACCTCTCTCTCACATGATGCTGTTGAAGAATACCCTTCTTGTTAAGTGGGAGTGTTGAAATAATGTAACTGCAAAGTGTATTCTTATTATTATCTGATATATTATTCATTGGATCAATGCCCATTGTGGATTGATCATGTCGGCTATTGTAATAGGACCAAATCCCCTTTTGCGGATTGGTCAAATGATAATTATAATAGGCAGAATAAGAAGTCGGCCCCAGCAGATATTAAAGAGGCCCCAAAATATATTAAAGGTGGTTATAACCACCCAGTTTGAGAAGTCGGCCCTGCCAGTGAAGAGACACTTCACACGTGCCAGTCTTGTATAAATAAAGAGGCCAACACCTCACTTAGACACAACTCACTTGCCCATTTGAGAGGCAAGTTTCAGAATTGCAGTTGGAGAAGAAAGAGAGAGAGTGGCGCATCTTTTGGAGAGGATCTTCTATATTAGCTTGAGTTATCTCTTGGCATTGTATTGGCTATCTATAATAAGGAAGTTTTGCTGGGTTTTCTTCCCCT